>CM033646.1:161814910-161994743 GCA_019512145.1 Engystomops pustulosus | reverse complement strand
ATGAGTGGGAGGCATAGCCACACCCCCAGTGCTTGACTGACAGCCTGTATAATGGAGTGAGGCTGTATAATGATGAGCTTCCTGGTGCTGGTGGCCACGCCCCCTGCAGCCTGTGTGTGTGTATAGGAGAGATACAGCAGCTCCAGGCAGCCATGTTACAGCAGAACATGTCAGATTCATGTGTAGCTGATGTCTGTGTCTCTCACCTGTATATTAGGAGGATGCAGCATGTCAGCAGATGCAACACACACTAGCCATGCTTTACTATACATTACACACAGACATGAGCAGGGGGAGGAGAGGGGAGGGGTAACAGGGGTGACATCACTGCCTCTGACCATGTGACCAGCCTCATTTACATGATAAAGAATAGATGATGTTACAATGATTAATGTATGAAATAACTAGATAAAGGCTGTGATGGGATCCTTATGAGCTGCTCCAACAGGTAGTAGTGACAGGACAAGTGACACAGACCTGATGACAGGTGTCCTTTAAGCTGTAAAATGGCTGCGTCCTTAAGGGGTTAAATGGTTTTTCAAAAACTGGCGTAGCTTTAGCAGAAAACATTTGCAGAAATCTGGCTTAGAAGCAGTGATAAATCCCCGTATAGCTGTACATTATGGGCCTGCATTTCATAGCGGTTATTCCCGGACATGTAGGGATATGTTCACACCTTATGAATCCGCTGGCAGGAGTGGCAGCAAGTAAATAAACATTTTTAACAATTGTCCTTCGCACGTTGCACAAAAAATAATGGCAACAAAGTGTCAATTTATATAGATCATCAAATAATATAAAACTATCACATAATAACCGGGATATACTAAACTTACACACCATACGGCCGCTTATATAGTTTTCCAACATGACCCAGAAGTCTTGTCCATTCAGCGATCTAGGAAAGCTGGTTGACTACTACAGAGAGCATGTGACTGCCATCACACAGGTTGTCACCCAGCTTTCCCATATACAGATTTTTTTTTTTTGAGAAACTAATAAATGCATCATCTTCCCCTACTCAGCATTACTCCCATCACCCTGCCACGACACCCATCAGCCTCTATCGCTTACAAGTCCGCGGTTAGCTATCTGTAAGCGGCAATCATCATCACGTGACCACCGCTGGGCGGGGCGCCGAGGTGAGGGCAGAGCTGCGGCTTCCCTGCCCTCACGTGACGTCATCAGCCGCCGGCGGCGCATGAGCAGGAAGTAAGTAAGAAGGGACTCGGTAAAACATTCATAGTTAATTAACCACTTAGATCTCGAATTGATTGTACATTCTGCTATCTGTGACATGCTGGACACATGGATATTATTGAGTAGTACTTAGTGTGGGTTGTTATAAGGATTCTGACCTTTAGGGGTTATACTGTACCTTTAAAAGCCCCATGTGACCACTTCTGGTGGAGTTTTAGGGAGGGTAGAGTACCCCAGTGTCTAAAAGAAGAAGTCATAATGTCAGAACTGTAGGTTGAGGGGCTGCTGCACAACTTTTTATCCTGTGTTATCAGGTCATGAGTTGGATATTAGCGCTTAGAGAAAAGATCACAACAAATTACATTGTCTCTTGTATTTTCTTTAGTAATGGAAGGTAACGGGCGTCCTTCCATCGGACAGATCATTCTCCTGGCTTCCAGCTCGGCGGTCACCGCCATCTTCTACTCGGTCTACCGCCATAAATCCCGCACGGCGCAGACGCTCAAGGTAAGAAGTTGTTCCTCTAATCTGTTGTACTTATCACTGGGGGTCCGAAAACCTGTTACCCTCCTATGAAGGGATTACAGCATTCAGAAGCAGACTCCTCGCAGCACAGTGCCATAAATAATATAGTGGCTATTCTTGGTGTTGCAGCTCAGCTCCATTCACTGGAAAGATACTTACCTGTTATCAGATCATGTGACTAAAAGATGTGACTTCTCAGGGCCTCATTGGGCGCCTTTACTCTCTATTATAGCTAATTGAACAAAATTTTGGTCTCCATCAATCAAAGGGCCATTTCCCATCTGCATTTTGGCTTCTCTTTTGCAGCGTCCATTTACAAACTGAACTGAAATAACAGAAAGCAAGGTATCCGTTTTTTAAACTGATCCGTTAAAGGTATTCTTTTAAAGAAAAAGGAAAAAAAGATACTTTCTCCCGAGGACTTCTCCTGAGCTGCACCAGTTCTCTAGAATGACCACCGGTCTCTTAGACTAATACCCACCCTCCAAAGCTTCAAACGTGCTCTTAAAACCCATCTCTTTAGGCAGCCTATCACACTCACTAACTGCATGAAATGTCAACTCTCCCTTTACTAATCCATCCTGTGTCCTCCTCCCGTCTATCATCCGGCAAACACCAGATACTAAGCTGCAGGCTTCTTTGCAGTCACTTTCACCTTGGACCTTGTAATTAAGATGGCGGCTGATGGTTCAAACAGCAGAATTTTTATTTATTAAATTATCTTTTATTGTTCTCTTATAAAGAATGGCTGGACCATCATACGATCTCTTTTACCTCTTGTGTCACCCCTTCATCCTCATAGACAGTAAGCTCTTGTGTCACCCCCTCATTGTCATAGACTGTAACCTCTCGTGTCACCCCCTAGTCCTCATAGACTGTAAGCTCTCGTGTCACCCCTTCATCCTCATAGACTATAAGCTCTTGTGTCACCCCTCATCCTCATAGACTGTAAGCTCTTGTGTCACCCCTCATCCTCATAGACTGTAAGCTCTTGTGTCACCCTTCATCCTCATAGACTGTAGCTCTTGTGTCACCCCCTCATCCTCATAGACTGTAAGCTCTTGTGTCACCCCCATCCTCAGAGACTGTAAGCTCTTGTGTCACACCCTCATCCTCATACGACTGTATCTCTTGTGTCACCCCCTCATCCTCATAGACTGTAAGCTCTTGTGTCACCCCCTCATGCCTCATAGACTGTAAGCTCTTGTCACTCCCTCATCTTCATAGACTGTAAGCTCTTGTGTCACCCCCTCATTCTCATAGACTGTAAGCTCTTGTGTCACCCCCTCATTCTCATATAGACTGTAAGCTCTTGTGTCACCCCCTCATTCTCATAGACTGTAAGCTCTTGTGTCACCCCCTCATCCTCATAGACTGTAAGCTCTTTTGTTACCCCTTCATCCTCATAGACTGTAAGCTCTTGTGTCACCCCCTCATCCTCATAGACTGTAAGCTCTTGTGTCACCCCCTCATCCTCATAGACTGTAAGCTCTTGTCACCCCCTCATCCTCATAGACTGTAAGCTCTTGTGTCACCCCCTCATCCTCATAGAGTGTAAGCTCTTGTGATCAGGGCCCTAACTCCTATTGTTCCATATGACTGTTTGTAGTCTGGAATTTGATGGCGCTATATATATAAAAATTATTATTGTTATTATTAGACAGGTGTTTCAACTTTAATCCGTTTTTTAAAAAACGGAAACTGCAAAATGCACTGGCCTTAATATCTTCAATTTTTCTAAGAAATGGTGATCAATAAAAAAAAAAAACAAAACTCCAAGATGTTGTTCTTGCCTTGTTTTGTAGGGAGCCAAAAAAATCTCTTTAGACGATGACTTATCAGACGTCCTCATGGATTTACCCGGAAAGTGTGTCCCTTATGCGGTTATTGAAGGTAAGCTTTATGTTTCTAGTGTATAAGCTCTTGTGTCATCAGATGTCAATACAAACAGGACACTGCAGTTCTCTGTGTATGGTGTAGTCACAGTACACATGCCAACTCCTGCCTGTAACTATAAATGTGTACAATGGCAACACAAATCTCAGAACTGGATCCTGGAGCTATGGATGATGGCATCTGGTCTGATAGATCCTGTATTGAATGATGCAAGAGGCAGTATATGGCCCTTAACTTGGGTAGAGATGGTGGCGATAGGCAGAAAGTGCTGGTGGAGGCACAGGCATGATTTGAGGCATCATGTAGATGTTACTGTGACAAACCACCTTACTAAACATCATACGGACTGGGTACCCCCCTTCACCTTAGGTGGCAGTGCCTTTTTTCAGCAGGATATTGTAAGAGGAACATGACCAAGAGATCAAGGTCCATATCGCAATGTGATCTATCGTCTGTATGATGTGCTGGAGATAACCAAGCTCACAACTTACATGAGTTATAGGATCGGATGGTGTTGTCCTGGTACAAGACACTGCAGAACTCCTAATAACTTCTTAAAGGGATATTCCCATGAAGACAAGATTCTTAAATATACTCAGGATAACATTTTCTAATTCACTGTTATAGGTGAGGTACCATCTCACGACCTGTCTCATCTCTCTTTCTATGTGTCAGATATTAGTAGACTGCTCAGAAGCTAAATGAAAGTGAAGATAAACCCTGTAACCTGATAATTCAAGCACATCATCAGCACACAGCGTTTCATATCACAGAGAAATCATGGAGTGTCTGGAGTGATAGGAGCAATAAAACTGAGTAAAATTGTAAAGTAAGGGGTTAAAATTGATATGTATTGTGTAAACATCATTAGGAAATTAACATTTTCTTTAACTTTCTTTCATAGGAAAATCCCTTTAAAGGAGTCTTATCACAAAACAATTTAGGCCCTATCCAGAGGACAGGGCCTAACTTGCTGATGGGTGGGGGTCTCAGTGATGTCAGAGCTGGTTTAGTGACACGGGGGCACATCCTGTTTTAATTGTGTACCTGTGTGAGGCTGCATTTACCTCCTGTGAATTTCTGTGTGTTGCAGGGGTGGTGAGGTCGGTGAAGGAGTCTCTGAACAGTCAGTTTGTAGAGAACTGCAGAGGCGTCATCCATAGACTTTCCTTGAAGGAGCACAAGATGGTTTGGAACAGGACCACCCACCTCTGGTGAGTTCTTTCTCTGCTATGTTACATACCCAACCACTTCTACTATTAAAATCCATCCTGATAAACCAGGGACATTACTCATAGATCCAGGCCCCGTGACTGTGGTATCTTCTTATATTTGTTATCCATGGCCTCCTTCCTTCTAAAATCAACTTAGAATTATGCTGATGACCCTGACGGGCTCTGCTGGGTGTTACCAGAGCCCCTCTGTGCTTCAGCTTCACAGGTTTTTACACAATATTGCGCTCCCCCTGCTCCCTCTGCCTGCTGTAATCTCAGCAGAGGAAGTTTCGGCACATAGTGGGAAGGGGAAGCGCTCCTACCCATTGTCTCTTGATCACTGTACTTTTGTATTTTGTACTTGCATTTGTTCTTTGTCTTAATGTAATGTATGTGACCCCTTATGGATACAGCACCATGGAATTAATAATGCTCTATAAATGTAATAATAATACCCATTGTAACAGCCTTTGAAACTGCAGCACCTATTAGTACCTCAGGAGCCCTTCTGTCTCATTAGCCCTTCTGTCTCAAAAGTTGATTATAGAAGGAAGGAGGTATAAGAAGATACCACAGTCCCGGTGCCTGGATCTATGAGTAAGTGTCCCTGGTTTATCATGATGGAATTTGATGGGAGATTTCCTTTAAGGATTGTAGGTTGAGCAGTGGAGGAACCTGAATTTCTAACTTGCTTGATGGATGCAGGTTTTTAATGGCTCTGATTAACTCTCCTCGTGCGTCACTTTTATATAATAATACAAGAAGTGGGATTAGAGGAGATTTTCTCCCAGATAAGACGCTTGTGTTTGGGGGACTGGTCATGCTCTTGGGTGATTAATAACTGGTTTGCTAGGATACTGGCGGCTGCATCCTGCGCGATCACCGGAGGGCAGTCACCTGACACATGCTCCGCGCTCGCTAAACCATCAGCAAATAATTGAAGAGCGCCCGTCCTGAAATCCTCTGTAAATATGAGTCACAGAATCATCCTCTTCTGCCAAGTTCTGCTCCGTCCACTGTTGCAAATCGGAAAGCTGGGTGACAACCTGCCACCCAGCTTTACCATGCTTCAGAACGGCACATGTACCAGACTGTGCAGTACTAGAGGATCAGAACGAATGTGTAATTAAGGTAGGTGATGGCTATTGTGGCTACAGTCATGGGGAACAGATCTCCCAGCTTTCCCAGAGTCCTGAAAGGCCAATCTTTTTGGTAGTGTAATACAGCATATACCGGTGCCTGAGCAGTGTATATTTTACTGCAGAATGGACATTCAGTAGTTTGGGAAAGCTGATTGACTGCAATGTATTCATCATTACACCTTCTACATGGGGTGTTACCCAGATTTTCTAAACTCCTTAAAGGCAAATTATCAGTATAGGTATTGCTGTATAACTTGGCCATTCAGGAATCTGAAAAAGCCTGGTGACAACAGTCCTGCACCATTATAGTTCCTACGGGGATTGTTACCCAGCTTTTTCAGATTCCTGACAGCAAAACTACATAGCTAAGCAGCAGTGGTGCAGGATTGAGAGCAACACTATATAATATAGCCGATTGGCCATTCAGGAGTCTGGAAAAGCTTGGTGACAACAATATAACCACCTTTATACTTCCTAGAGGGATTGTTATCTAGCTTTTGAAAGGCAAAGCTTATTTATGCATCATGGGGGGTAAAATGGGGACATATTAGTGAATAGCTGGACTTTGTCATCATAGCTTCAAACACGCCCCAAAAAAAATAAATCTACCCAAGACAAAAGTAAAGCTTGATTGTAAATTAATGTAGATGTTCTCACCCAGCTTTCCTAGACTCCTGAATCAGGTCAAATCTGCCCAATGTCATAACAGTAAAAGATAAGATGATGCTCTAACATAGAACATAAAAGATTCTGGAAAAGCTGGGTTTGAGCTAAACCATGTAGGTTGCAGTGTGATGCTGCAGTAATAACCATTACTGTGTCCCTTTAAGGAACGACCAAGAGAAGGTCATCCACCAGAGAACCAACTCTGTCCCCTTCGATCTGACGCGAGACGACTCTGACGACTCTGGCCCGTTCATCCGGGTCATCAAACCTCTGGAGGCGGCGGAGCTGGACCTGGAGACGGTTTACGAGAAGTTCCACCCTGCTGTACAGTCCTTTACCAATGTGCTGGGACACTTCATCACCGGGGAGCGGCCAAAGGGGATCCAGGAGACGGAGGAGATGCTGAAAATCGGCGCCACCTTAACTGGTGTAGGAGAGCTGGTCCTGGATAACAAAATCCTCAAGCTGCAGCCGCCCAAGGCCGGGATGTCCTACTACCTCAGCAGCCTGGACTTTGACTCCTTGGTGCAGCGCCAGGAGTCACAGGTCCGGCTCTGGAAGATCCTGACGGTGATCTGTGGGGTGGCCACGTGCGTCACCCTCTTCTTCATCCTGCGGCGCCAGTATCGGCAGCATAAGGAGAAGCAACGTCTCAAGCAGCTGCAGAGGGAGTTCGAGGAGGCCAACTCCAGGGCGCAAGATGGCGAAGACGAGGAGGTCCGCAACGCCTGCACCATCTGCCTCAGCAACCAGAAGGCCTGCGTCTTCCTGGAGTGCGGCCACGTCTGCTCCTGCTACCAGTGCTACCAGGCGCTGCCCCAGCCCAAGAAATGCCCCATATGCAGAAACACTATCTCCAGAATGGTGCCCCTGTATAATAGCTAGAACCTGATTGGCTGGGAAGTTTAGGGGCTCCACCCCCTGCAGAAAACTTCAAGATCAAACTGTGCAAAGGAATAAACTAAAGCGTCTTATTAAAGGGATATTCCAGTACTTTTTTATCTTATTGATTCCCTGGTATCTTATATCATGTCTATGGGTTATTTGGCCTGCAGTCCCATTTAAAGGGGATGTAAAGAGTTGAATTGCTACCCTTTTTTTAAACATGTGGATTCGGATAGTGTTCTGCTCAAATGGGGTCAGAACTCTTACAGTTCCCTAGATTGAAAGTCCTAACAACCCCTTTAAGTTAATGTGCAGAGCTGCAATACCAAGCACAGCCACTATATAATGTCCGGTGCTGTGCACAGAGCCTATGCAGTCTCTTCATAGCGGTGTCTTCCCTCCCCCCCCCCCCCATCTGCTAATTATAACCTATTCTAAAATAATAGGGGGATCAATAATAAAAGTTCTGGAATATCCTTTTAAATGGCAGAGTAAAGATTTTTTTCTCTGTGTTATATCTGTTTCTGGAAAAGCTGGGTGACTAACAACATGACCAACATTACATCTTAATGGCAGAAAGAGGCATTGATAGTTACCCAGCTTTCCCAGAAGCAGATTGACAGGAGAGAAGTTGACTGGAGGATGAATAACACAGCAGCGCCACACCTGACCATAGGTGGTATTGCAACTAAGCTCCATTCATTTCTCTATAGCTGAGCTGCAATACTGGAACAAACCATAGTCTTAGGTGTGGCGCTGTTTTTGGAAGAAGGCAGCCATGGTTTTCAACTTGCAGGACAACCCTTTTAATGTGATGGAGGACTTCACTGAGAAATCGGTGGTTGGTCTGCGTGGTCCAGACGCTGTTTATCTGATTTTCTGTATATTTGGGGAAACTCTATTTTTGTCGAAAATTAAAATGCCATATTTTCTTTTTCTGCAGCTTTTACCAAAGATTTGCGGATGGCCTCCTATATATATATTCATGTTAGACACACATGGGATGAGTCTGTGTGTGCTAGGATGGGTATTTAGCAAAAGTGAAGAGCAGCTCCGGAGCACAAACTGCTGCTTTAACAAGTGTAAGATGACAGCTGAGCTCCATAGACTGCAGGAAGCCTTACAGGTATAACAAGGGATATGTGTAAGACTATGAACAGTAGATTCCCTGTACACACATGGAACACGCGTGTATCAGGACCCCTGCTCCTGTGCTGACACCTAGTGGTCACATTTGGTATTTCACCTTGCGGTTAATCCTATTTATAGAAGTTGATGATGTTCTTTTGACTACAACAGGAGGATGGAAAATGTAGCGATAAATACAGTGTATCTAATCAGTGAAGTGAATGAATTATTCCAGGTATTTATGATGATGGATCCCGAGACAAAGTAAAGTGTTGGATCAGGAGTGCGCCCCCTGCTGGCTGCAAGTGTCCTGTGCTACCCCTAGTGGTGGCCTCTGTCCTGGTACCTTGTGTCAAATAAAATATTGCTGAAAGGATTTTTTCAGGAATTTAAATTTTTTTTTGAATTGGAAAAAATAGTGGAGCTGTGACAACCTACCAGGGCTCTCAGGGGAGTCAAACTCTTTTTCACTAGGGGCCACATGGCTCCATAGTTGCCTCAAAAGGGCCGAATGTTAGTTTATTACTGTATAAATGTATCTACTCTTTAACAGTTAAGCGAGCTGTTTATTAGTTCCATTTATACAGTGTTACCATTACAACAAGCCATTTGGGGGGCAACCACAAAGCTCCACGTATCGGTAGACACACTATGGCCAGTGCGACCCCTAAAGTGCAGCAGGCCATAGTCTGCGCCCCGCACAGCAGCCCGGTAGTCACGGCGCCCCGCACACAGCGGCCCGGTAGTCACGGCGCCCCGCACACAGCGGCCCGGTAGTCACGGCGCCCCGCACACAGCGGCCCGGTAGTCACGGCGCCCCGCACACAGCGGCCCGGTAGTCACGGCGCCCCGCACACAGCGGCCCTGTAGTCACGGCGCCCCACACACGGGCCCGGTAGTCACGCGCCCCGCACACAGTGGCCGTAGTCCACGGCCCCGCACACAGCGGCCCGATAGTCACAGCGCCCGCACACAGCGGCCCATAGTCACGGCGCCCCGCACACAGCGGCCCGGTAGTCACGGCGCCCCGCACACAGCGGCCCGGTAGTCACGGCGCCCCGCACACAGCGGCCCGGTAGTCACGGCGCCCCGCACACAGCGGCCCGATAGTCACGGCGCCCCGCACACAGCGGCCCGATAGTCACGGCGCCCCGCACACAGCGGCTGATAATCTCAGTCTAGTTTCGGAGTACTCCATGCTGATCTCCTGACTAGGGACAGGATTCGGACCCCTATGTTCTACCTTCTCCCTGCACTGAATAAAATTACAGGCAGCAAACACTGGAGCTTGTGAGTGACACCAGAGCGCAGGCATGTACATAGCATTCACTCTTCCCTTACTATTTCATCAGAAGTATTACATAGTAACTGTTGTACTGATTGGTTATTGTTGACTGTTTCCTCTGTGAATCTAGAAACAATGTTTTGGTTCTTGATAAAACCCCTTGGTAACCAAACGTTTTCTAAATCTAAATGAAAGCTATTTTTGGAACATATCAAACCCCTCAAGTTTAATAGGATGGAATATTGCATGTAATACCGTGGTCTGGACACTAGAAGGAGACATAACACTTGTTATGTATTGCCTGTAGGATGGATATAGCTGAACTATTCCCTGCAGCAATTCTGCCTTACTATCTGCGTGTATCTAAGGCTCACACAACACTGACCTCTGTTACTGACCTCTACTGTTCACACTGATACATTGGAGAAAAGACCGTCTGATACTGATCCTGTACAAACACAAATCTGAGAGTATCATGTCTGTTATTGTCGGTCCAACCGCTGTATCTAAACCTATCATGGCTTATACTGTCTGTCCAACTGCTGTATCTAAGCCTATCATGGCTAATACTGTCGGTCCAACCGCTGTATCTAAGCCTATCATGGCTAATACTGTCGGTCCAACCGCTGTATCTAAGCCTATCATGGCTGATACTGTCTGTCCTACTGCTGTATCTAAGCCATCATGCGACTGCGTAACGCTGTATTAAGCTTCATGCTGTCTCGTTCCAACTGCTTGTATCTAAGCCTTATCTGGATGATCTACTGTCTGTCCATGCGATCTACAGCTATATGGCTGATATTGTCTGTCCACCTGTGTATCTAAGCCTATCATGGCTGATACTGTCTGTCCTACTGCTGTATCTAAGCCTATCATGGCTGATACTGTCTGTCCTACTGCTGTATCTAAGCCTATCATGGCTGATACTGTCTGTCCAACTGCTGTATCTAAGCCTATCATGGCTGATACTGTCTGTCCTACTGCTGTATCTAAGCCTATCATGGCTGATACTGTCTGTCCAACTGCTGTATCTAAGCCTATCATGGCTGATACTGTCTGTCCAACTGCTGTATCTAAGCCTATCAGGCTGATACTGTCTGTCCACTGCGTATCTCAGCCTATCATGGCAGATACTGTCTGTCCAACTGCTGTATCTCAAGCCTATCATGGCTGATACTGTCGTCCAACTGCTGTATCTAAGCCTATCAGGATGATACGTCTGTCCTCATGTCTGTATAACCTCTCCATGGATGATCTGTGCTGTCCAAATGCTGATATCTAAGCCTATAATGGCTGATACTGTCGTCCAACTGCTGTATTAACTATATGGGCATACTGTCGTCCAACTGGTATCTAAGCCTATCATGGCTAATCTCTACACTGTATCTAGCATATCGGCAAAATGATTACTGTCGGTCCAACCACTGCATCTAAGCCTATCATGGCTGATACTGTCTGTCCAACTGCTGTATCTAAGCCTATCATGGCTGATACTGTCTGTCCAACTGCTGTATTTAAACCCATCATGGCTGATACTGTCTGTCCAACCACTGTATCTAAACCCATCATGGCTAATACTGTCTGTCCAACCGCTGTATCTAAGCCTATCATGGCTGATACCGTCTGTCCAATTACTGTATCAACCTGTGTATCTAAGCCCACCCAATTCAATACTGTTTTCTAAGTCTTGTATCTGAGCCTATTATTTGTGATACTGCCTGGTAAATTGCTGTATCTAAGCCTATCTAGTGATCTTGTCTGCAGGTAAGTGATGTGTTTAGCCTCTATCTAAGCTGTTCGTGTAATATTGTGCTCCAGTATCCAAGCTTGTCCTGTGTGATACTGCCTGCTGAGCTTCTGTATCTAAGCCTGTTATGTGTTACTAAATAATCCATCTTTAATACGGTCTCTTCTGCTGCCGTATCTAAGCCTTCAATGCGTGATACTATCTGCTCAGCTGCTGTATCTAAGTGTATTGTGTTATGCTGTGCTGCTGGACAACTGTATCTAAGCCCTAAGTAATGTGTGATACGGCTCTGCTGAACACCTCTACCCCTCATGTGAGATTTTGTGCTCCATGGCTGCTGTATCTAAGCCTGTAATATGTGATACTGTGCTGCTTAGCTGTAGTATCTAATTCTGTCCTGTGCGATCCTGCCTGTTGCGCTTTAGTATGTGTTACTATATATATTCCATACCAGGTGTAATTCTGTCTCTTGCTCTTCTGTATCTAAGCCTGCCATGTGTGATACCATCTACTCAGCTGCAGTATCTAAGCCTAGATACTAGTCTTATCAAGCCTTTTCAAGCTGAACACCTCTATCCCTTACGTGTGATTTTTGTGCTGCGTGGCTGCTGTATCTAAGCCGGTCTTGTGTGATACAGCCTAAAGCTATTTTATGTAGGCCTGACAATGGCTGCTGTATCTCAGCATATTGGTTTATACAGTGAACTGCTGTATTTTATTACGTGTGATACTGCTCTGCTGAAGTCCCGTATCTAAATGTGATTTTATACGGCTGTATCTAAGCCTGTCATGTGTTATACAACCTACAGAGCTGCTGTATCTCAGCATATTGGGTTATACAGTGAACTGTTGTATCTAAGCTTGTTATGTGGGATACTACTCTGCTGAAGGCCTGTATCTAAATGTGATTTTATGCCACATGACTACTGTATCTAAGCCTGTCATGTGCGATACAGCCTACAGAGCTATTTTATGCCAGTCTGGCAAAGCTTCTGTATCTCACCCTATTGGTTTATACAGTGAACTGTTGTATCTAAACTCAATGGGGCAGATTTATTTACCCGGTCCATTCGCGATCCAGCGGCGTGTTCTCTGTGGTGGATTCGGGTCCGGCCGGGATTCCTTAAGGCAGTTCCTCCGACGTCCACCAGGTGGCGCTGCTGCGCTGAAGTTCCCCGGAATGCACTCAAGTTCACCGGCCTATACCTGGTGAAGGTAAGTCCAAGCTGCGGCGGTTTTTCCGAATACGTCGGGTTTTGGTTCGGCCACGCACACCCCCCCCCCCCCGCCAAAATCCTGGGGCAATACAGGGGAAATCGGCCCAAATCGGAAATATTTGGGTAACACGTCGGGAGAACGCGAATCGGGCCCTTAGTAAATGACCCCCATTATGCGTGAAACTGCTCCGCTGAAGTCCTGTATCTAAGTGTGATTTTATACAGCTGTATCTAAGCCTGTCATGTGTGATACAGCCTAAAGAGATATTTTATCTAAGCCTAGTGAGCTGCTGTATCTCAGCCTATTGGTTTATACAGTGAACGGTTGTTTCACACGTGAAAAACTTAGATGCAGGACTTCAGCAGAGTTGTATCTAAGTGTGATTTTTATACTGCTGTATCTAAGCCTGTTATGTGTGATACAGTCTACAGAGCTAGATAAGCCTGGCGAGCTGCTGTATCTCAGCGTATTGGTTTATACTGCCATGCCAAACAGTTGTATCTAAGCCCGCCTTGTGTGATACTCTCTGCTGAACTGCCTTGCTTCCTGTTGTCAGCTCGCTGAAGCGTACGGCTGCTGCAGAATCTCTTGGGATGCAGAGCTGTCAGTCTTGTGCCTTGTATTGGTTGGCAGCGCTGTGATGGAGTGCGGGCAGCTGGCGCGTTATGATGCCACCTCCACAACCTGCACATTGGGGCGCAGCCAGGAATAGCAGCTGATCCGTGGGCGCTGCACCTGGCAGGTCTGGAGGGGGCGCTGCACTAGGATGTTTTTTGTCATGTGTCAGCTGACTACCCCCTCCCCTAAATCCACTCATGGGGAACCCTTCAAGCATAGTGTTTATTTACATCTGACCCACTTGTAACAATGTCACCTTTCTCAGCGCCCGATCATGCGTGAGGAACCTCCTGGAGACACACAGGAACCAGCTGCAACCACTTAGGAGCCTTCTCTGATGCTTACACACATATGGGGACGTCTTAAAGGGAAAGTCCACCGGATTGTACTAGTGGCCAAGACGTTATATATATCCAGAAGTGATATCGTTAGGACAGTATACAGTATATGTGACATAATGTGATCATCTGTGTTGGAGAGGTTTCTGTACTACCTGTCACACATTGTGTATATACCTGATGGCCTCTCCTCTGTCTACTTACTTTATTAGATGCAGATATGGTACAGGCCAAGCTGGGCAGTGTCACATGACACGTTTCTGTTTTCTCCCACAACTATTTGCAGGTACTTTTATATGTCTATCAATAAATCACTAGGCCCCATTTCCCCATCTGGCATCTTTGAATTTAGTAACAAGTAAGTTTTGAGTCTCCTCCTACCCTAAACATTTTGTCTTTAGGTTTCCCAGAATATCTCCCTATCCTTCTGGCAGCTGCTTTGTTCCCAGTCCCCATTAATTCCCTGTTACCAGTCAGTCTCCTTTCTCATCTGGCAGGTGTAATTATCATCCCTAGTAAGTTTTCTAGTCAATCTACTTCCCCATCAGGCAGCTGTACATATACACCCCTGTAATTTACCAAGTCTGTCTCATTTTCCATCTGGCAGTAGTTGATATACTCCACAGTAAGTGTCCCAGTCAATTGACTTTCCTACCTGGCAGGTGTCAATAGCGTTCACAGTCAGTCTCTTTTCCCATCTGGCATGGTGTAAATATACTCCCCAGTGAGTTCCATAATCAGTCTCCTTCCTCATCTGGCAGGTGTAAATATGATTCCCAGTAAATTTCCCAGTCAATCTCCTTTCCCATCTGGGCAATATAAATATAGTCCCCTGTTAAGTCTCCTTTCCTATATCTCTGGCATAAATATGGTTCCCAGTAAGTATCTTTCACCATCTGGCAAGTGTAAGCGATTTGTGTTGCATGAAAGCCGGCACTGATGCGCCAAAATCCGATCACGTGCGCAAAAATCCTCTGCTGAATGCGACTATCCGACCAAAGTGCGGCCGCAGGACCCTTAGTAAATGAGCCCCAGTAAGTCTCCTTCCCCATCTGGCAGGTATAAATATTAGTTCTTTGCCAGAAAACAGAAAAAGGAAGAGCATAGCCTCTTTTTTTGCTTACAGGTTACTCCACAAAGATGGTCCACTTAGTTTTTCTGTTTCTCTGCTCCTTTCCTGACAAGCAGGGCAGGAAGCTTCTTCTATTGGCCGCTTTATAATACACTGATATGTCTGGGCAGAATCCTGGCTGTGTGGAGACTTTGGAGACTTGGTGTAAAATGTGCAAAATTGGGCACAATTCTGGGCTTTAAAACAAATTAGTGTTTTGGTTTTTTTTTTTAAAGGGGATGTTACAGGAAAAGATGGGTGGCTATAATGCACCAAAAAGGTAAGTAAGACTCTGGCCCAAAATAATCCAACTAACAGGGGTATAAACTTTTTTTTTTTTTTCCTTTTTTTTTTTTTTTTTTTTATTGTCATTATACATGTATATTACAAAACTTTAAAAGTCATATATTCCATCACGTAATCAGATACAAATTGCATCCTATTACAGGGCGTGTATACAATGAAATCCAAATAAATGGTGAATTCCATTATCAAAACCCTCCCCCACCCAATCCCCCCCTTTCCCGGCACCGGTGGGAAAAAAAAAAAAGAAACCACACAATACCCATACACCTATCCCTAATTCAGTCTTCGGCTTCAGAGTGGAACCATCATGACTCTTACATCAGCATCTCTATCTAGTTTACCACTCCAGCCAGCAATTGGGTTCTTTTCTATTATTTACATTCCCTCCTATACCATTAGTGCGCCCCATAGGGGTTGTTTCATAGTACCTTATTTTTTCAACTGACCTAAGCCAGTCGTTGATATTGAAACTTTTTTTCCCATTCCAGTTTTGGACCATGACCAACCTCCCGTTAAACAATAATTTGTGCATTAACTGGGATTTTCCTCTTGATGTCCCCAGAGAAGGAACCAGGCCCAGTATAGCCACTGAGACATCAAAAACCAAGTCGACTTTCAGTCTCTCAGATATACAACCATAAATCTCCAGCCAGAACTGTCTGGCTTTGACACAATTCCACAATATATGAAAAATGTCAGCACCCGCCTCTTGACACTTATTACACCTCGAGTCTTCTCTAAGTTTTGCTTTGCATAACATGTCAGGAGAGTAATACAGTCTATACAGGATATTTAGTTGAATCAGTCTGTGGTTCCAGTTCTCAGAGACATATTTTACATTTAACAGGGTTATAAACTTAGACACCGAGATAAGTCTGGAGTATTTTCAGACTGTCTGGGCTAAGTTTTTACTGTCTCACTGTTAGTGTTTGTGCAACCACTTGGCACATGAAGTTCAACTTGGGTAAATGTAATGTTAGGTATGTCCTATAAATGCTGTGGGCAGAGTCCCTATTAGAGGGACTAAGCGCTGGCATAGTGGTTCAATAGAGCTGGGAAAGTGCCATCCTTTCCCTGGACATATGCCCAAGGTTTAGTGCTTGTTCACTCAATCAGAGACCATGTTTATCAAAGTAAAAACCAAATCACGAGGAGTAAAAAAAACAGCTCTAGAGCTCAGTGGTATGAGGAGGAGAGAGCTGCCGGAAGAGCTCAGAGATATTAGAAGGACAGAACTGCATGTATAAAGACACTTGAGTCTAAAGCTTAGAAATATGAAATCGAGATAACTGCCTGTAGAGCTCAGAGACGTGAGGAGGAGACAACTGCCTGTAGAGCTCAGAGACGTGAGGAGGAGACAACTGCCTGTAGAGCTCAGAGACGCGAGGAGGAGACAACTGCCTGTAGAGCTCAGAGACGCGGAGGCGGAGGCGAGGAGGCAAAGGCAAAACACTGCCTGTAGAGACCCGCGACGCGTAGGAAGGAGGCAACTGCCGTGTAGTAGGATCAAGCGACAGTTTGGAGGGAGGCAACTGCTGTGAAGAGCTCAGCGACGCTGAGTGAGTGGTGAGGGAACGGCAATGCCTGTAAGAGAGCTCAGGCACGCGAGGAAGGAGGAGGCCAATGCCTGTAGAGCTCGGCGCGCGCGAGGGGAGAGGAGGGAAACTGCCTGGTGATAGTAGTCTCAGCGAACGGCTGCCGATGGAAGAGGCAAATGCCCTTTGGAGAGCTTCAGCCGACGTGGAGGAGGAGGAGGGGCAACGCCTGTATGGAGCACTACAGCGGAGACGAGGGAGGAAGGAGGAAACTGCCTGTTAGAGCTCAGTGCACGCGGAGGAGAGCCGGCCAATGACCCACACGGGTAGAGCCACGACGCGAGGAGGAGGCAAACTGCACGCTGTCGCGCTCGAGCGACGACGAGGAGGAGGCAACTGCCTGTAGAGCTCAGCGACGTGAGGGAGGAGGCAACTGCCTGTAGAGCTCAGCGACGTGAGGAGGAGGCAACTGATGTAGAGCTGCGTCGACCCACGTGAGAGAGAGGGCAACATGCCTGTCGCGCTCAGCGACGTGAGGGCTGGCCCCGGAAAACCCTAGTATGGAGGCAGAGCCTGTTGGAGGGAGGGCCAGCACGGCTTGCCTCCTGAGTCGCGCTCAGCGCGTGAGGAGGATGGCAATGCCTGTAGAGATCAGCGATTGTGGGAGGAGGCAGCAACTGCAACTGTAGAGTCTCAGCGGATCGGTAGGGTTGAGACATGGAAACTGCCTGTAGAGCTCAGAGAGCGGAGGTTGAGATAGAGGAGGAGAGCAACTGCCTGAAGGAGCTCAAGACGACGTGAGGAGGAGCAAACTGCCTGTAGAGATCACGAGCGAGTATGGAAGGACAGCAACTGCCTGCTAGGAGCTCAGCAGACGCTGAGGAAGGAGGAACTGCCTGTAGCATGAGCTCGTCAGCGAATCGGGTGGGAGGAGGAGGCAAATCTGCCTGTAGTAGAGCTGCCAGCGACGTGAGGAGGAGGCACGCTGAAGCTGACGGAGGCAAAGCTGTAGAGCCCTAGACGGGGGCCATGCTGACTCAGGACGGAGGAGGGTGGCAATGCTGTAGAACCAGCACGCGAGGAGGGAGGGAGGCAATGCCTGTTAGAGTGCAGCGAGAGCGTGGAGGAGGCAACTGCCTGTGTAGAGCTCAGCGACGTGAGGAGGAGGCAACTGCCTGTAGTAGAGCTCAGGACGCTGAGGAGGAGGGCAACTGCCTGTAAGAAGCTCAGGCAACGGCATAGTTGACGAAGGGGACAAACATATTCTTTGTTGCGAGGTGGATAGAACCGGTCCCCAAACAAATGTGGAAAGATGGCGCCATCCTCCAGCGTCATTATCCCCATTGCTTTGTGTTTCCGGCTCCCTTGAGTCTTCTTAACTTTTCATCTTCTTTCCCGTGCAATCCTGTCTCTGAAGAAGGGTCCACTGACGCGGAATATGTCATATGGATATGGTGGCCACTTGCTCTTTATTTAAAAGTCTTCTGGTTATCTTTCCGTATATATGTTCTGGAGTAGTAACCTTACTGTGGGCTCACCAATTCCCATATGGCCAAATGCAAGGGGTATCCAGAAACAAAACTGGAAAGCTCTCGAGACACATGATCAGTCTCCTATGGTTACACTACCATGAATTGGAAGAAGCAGGATCTTCCTAGAGCCAAATAAAGTAACCACGGGGAAAGGCCTGGGGGAACGAGATAGATGGAGTCCCTAAAGGGATTCGCCCCCAGTTGGTGGCGTTGGGACACGTGTCGATAATCAGGTCCACATCTCAGTGACTCTGGAGGACAAGACCGTATGAAAAACGTATTGATGAAACAGAATGAGCATTTTGGGCACTCTCCAATATTCACTACGATGTATGTCTCGAGGGAGCATCTGAGCGTCGGGGGACAACTTCTCCGCAATCGTGGGCGGCGCCGACGGCTCATCGTGGATCGGCAGCAGACAGTATAGAGGGAGCGCGCGCAATGACCCTTAGATATTCAGATGAGGAGATAAGGAGGTTCGATCTAGTGGTTGTGGTCCTGCCCATAGCGTAGAGACTTGTTAGGTGTTTATTTGTATTGTATCCTGGGTGAGCGTCCTCCATCTATTTCCGTCCTGGCACAGACATAGCCGTGATTCCTTGCATCTCCTAGGAGCACCTCAAATGTGTGTCTACTCAGGAACAGAGCATAGATGTATCGGAGATAAGGAGAGTTCTCCAGTGCCATAGACAGCATTTGTTGCAACAAACATGCCAGAGAGCATACGCAGAGTGACTCTGAGGAGAAGGATACTCCACTTGTACTGGGGTGGAATTCCCATACCAGAGAGACCGTTCCTGGAGGGAAACTCCTCTAAATACACAACATACTTTGGCCATAAGGAGTAAGATGCTCAAAGTATCTGCATCACACATAACCATTACCAGAACATACCTGGAGAAGTGTTGACAAATACTGTGATGTTATGTATGGTTAGTCTTATTCAATTGTCCACAGAGGGGGCAGTATGATAGTGTTATATCTCTGTTATAATAGGCGGGACAGTATTATAGTACTTATATTCGTGTAATAGGGGGCAAGTGGCAGTATGCTAGGAGTATATTCTGTAAATAGAGCGGGCAGTCTTATAGTAGTTATTTTCTGTACATAGGGGGCAGTATTATAGTTAGTTTATATTTGTTTACATTAGGGGCAAGTAGTAATGTTGAGGTTTAATGTGATGTACATCAAGGGGGCGGTATGTTAGTAGTTATATTCTTGTACATAGGGGGGCGTGTGTGGTACTATTTAGGTAGTTATTTCTTGGTTACATAGGGGCTCGGTATTGGGTTTATATAGTAGTTATATTCTTGTAACATTAGGGGGCGGTATTATAGTAGTTATATTCGTCCTGTACAATTAGGGGCGGTAGGTGTTATTATAGTAGTTAATTATGTACATGTGGGGGAGGGGTAGTTTATGAGCTAGTTAGATCTTGTTACATAGTGGCGCGGTATGTAATAGTAAGTTATAGTACTGTACTAGGGGAGCGGTATTATAGTAGTTATATTCCTGTTACAATAGGGGGGCAGGATTATAGTAGTTATCTTCGTGTAAATCGGAGATCACTAGGCGGATGATGATTCTATAAGTAGTATATTGTCCTGTTAAATAGGGGGCGGTTATTTATAGTAGTTTATTTCTTAGTACATAAGGGGGCGCGGTATTATAGTGTTATACTTGTACATAGGGGGCGGTATGTGGGTTATTATAGTAGGTATATTCTTGTACTAATGGGGGCGGTATTATGTAGAATATCTTTTCTTTTACATATGGGGCGGTATTATAGTAGTATATTTTGTAACAGTAGGGGGTCTGGTATGGTCTATTGGTTATTATAATTGTAGATTATATTCTTGTATACATGCAGGAAGGCAGTATTTAGTAGTTAGATACTTGTTAAATACGGGTGGCAGTAGTATAGTAGTTATGCATTGCGAGGTAACACAGGGGTTGGCTAGGCTGTAGTATTTATAGTAGTTAATATTGTACATAGGGGGCGGTTGTATTATAGCAGTGATTTGGTCTTGTACATAGGCGGACGACGGTAATTTATCAGCAGTAGTATATCACAGCTAACATAAGGGAGGGGCATGTGTAGTATAGCAGTTTAGATTCTTGTTACATAGGGGGCGGTTGGGTATTATAGTAATGTCCTAGCATATAGTGTGTTTGATTGGCAACCAGTACATCAGTCACGTGTCTTTGCACACACGCAGGAATATAAAGACTCCTAGAAATTTCGGAATAATCTATTGATGAATTCCTCTTCTGTTGATATTAATGGTTATGGTGTCTGGAGAAGGTCTTTAAGCCTCTTTGTTAAGGGCTGATTAGTGTAATGGAAACTTTATTGCTTCATTATAATCTATAACACACAGAGATATCTTTATCGGTTGTTATGGGCAACTGTGTCACAATAAAGACTATGCGGACATCATGACTCATGTCCCCCCCTTCCCCCATGATAGGGGTTTTGCCTGTGTTCTCGATGAGAAATCCCACACCACAGTGCAGGAATAAATGGGGAACGGGGGGATGGGAGGAATTAAGAAGAGAATTCCGGGCGTATTCCGGTGAAAGAATCGTGCAGGGTTTGCATTGAGTGATCTGCGCTGCTCTCTTGTCCTGACCTGCAGAGGAGACATATTAGGGCGACCAGTTGCTCCCCGGCGCAGGGATGCCCCCCCCCCCCCTACCGAAGAGGGGACATTGTCATCATTTGGCAACGGCAGTAAGAGTCACGGGTTCGGCATCAGAATAGAGGCGGGAAGATAGGGCTGAAAGGCCAGGATAGGGGGGGGGGGGGCGCTGAGATTTATACTCCCCCCCCCCCCTCTCTTAGAAAGTAATGAAGCCGCCCCTACTGCAGTGCTGTTATTTAGCATTGCCATGCATAGAGCGGGAATGGAGGGAAGCTCTCCAGCACTGCAGAGCTGTTATGCAAGATGGCCACTTACAGCTATGTGTACGAGGACGGCGAGACGATGCAGGAAGGCTCAGATTAAACAGATTTTTCCCGCTCCCCATATAACACCAGGGGGAATTTCCCCCCCCATCATCATATATGTACTATGTGACCATAAGAAACCCATGCATACAGACCCGACACATATAGATTGTAAGCTCATTGCCCAAGGCCCTACATTACTAGTTCATTGTCTGGGTAATGTTCCTTTTTGTCAGTACAGGCAGTACCTACTTAAGAACAACCAATCTACAGAAACCCTAGACAAAGGAACCTCTATAATTGGTTACTTTCCTATATTTAGCCTTAGGATACATAAACAGCTGTAAAGTTATCAAGGTGTGTCTGTAATTGCAGCTTTATATAATCCTGTTCTTATGACATTGCAAAATTTTAACAATCCAATTGGCACAGAGACCAAAAAACTTTTGTCTGGCTCTAAAATTGATAAAACATACAGTTCGACTTACTACAAATTCAACTTAAGAACAAACCAACAGAACCTATCTTGTATGTAACCCGGGGACTGCCTGTATATGATCTGTACAGCGCTGCGGAATATGATGGCGCTATAGAAATAATAATTATTATATCGATTTAATAATTTTGTGTGACAACGTTCAACTTTGGTCATATATAAGAGGATATATCATCAGGGTCACACATAGAATTTCCCCTTCTATTAAAATATCATTTGTTTTAAGTTATGGAGAACGTATCTTGGTCACATGAGCTGTTTCCCCCCCCGCGCACCTCTCTCCAACTCCCCCCCCACCCCCCCCCCCACGCCCTCCCCCCCCCCCCCCACCCCTACCCCCCCCACCCCCCACCACCCCCCAAGTGTGGTTCACAGTGTGGCAGTATTAGCAGAGATGAAATATGTGTAACACATGCATTTGTTAACAATATGTTAACACTTGCGTTAAGGTGTGCGTTTTGTAACCGCAATGTTAAGAGCTATGTAATCGGGCAAAATCTCCTCAGCTGTTCTGATGCATTTGAAAAAAGTGTGTTACTGCCAAGTGTGAGCGCACCCTCAGGATTGTCACCTGTGTATACCTGATTAGTACACACGGCAGAGATGCTAATGGCCACAGCACAGCCACTGCCATTTATCACTGTGCACTTCTCCTTTTAAAGGCTTCTATATGATTTTAATGGGAGGGAACACGGTGAAGAATAATAAGTGAAGATGAATGAAGAAGAGGAAGTTATAGATTTATTACTAAAACAATCAATTAAGAGATCTCCAGATAAGACCATTTCCCCCTTATGTTTTAGCCTTTCCCTTTTCTGGCCCCCAAGTGTCATCGTGCCCCTTATCTGGCCCCCAAGTGTCATCGTGCCCCTTATCTGGCCCCCAAGTGTCATTGTGCCCCTTATCTGGCCCCCAAGTGTCATTGTGCCCCTTAGGACCCCCAGTGTCATTGTGCCCCGTATCTGGCCCCCCACAGTGTCATTGTGCCCTTATCTGGCCCCCAGTGTCATTGTGCCTTATCTGGCCCCCAAGTGTATGGCCCCTTATCTGGCCCCAAGTGTTCAGTGCCCGATCTGGGCCCAAGTGTCTCCCTCTCTTCTACGACCCCCAGGCATGGCCCCTTATCGCCCCCAGGGTCATCGTGACCCTTATCTGTGCCCCAAGTGTTCATGTGCCCTTATCTGGGCCCCCCAAGTGTCATCGTGCCCCTGTATGCGGTCATCGTGCCTACGCCCCCAGTGTCATTTGCCCCTTTGTCCCCCGTCCTCTTTTTGTCCCCCAAGTGTCAGCGTGCCCCTTTTCTGGCCCCCAAGTGTCATCGTGCCCCTTATCTGGCCCCCAAGTGTCATCGTGCCCCTTATCTGGCCCCCAAGTGTCAGCGTGCCCCTTTTCTGTCCCCTCAAGTGTCAGCGTGCCCTTTTCTGGCCCAGACAAGGTCAAGCGTTGCCCCTGTCCCTGTCCCCCCAAGTGTCAGCGTGTCCCTGTCCTGTCCCCTCAAGTGTCAGTGTGCCCTTTTTCTGCCCCCTCAAGTGTCAGCGTGCCCCTTTTCTGGCCCCTCAAGTGTCAGCGTGCCCCTGTCCTGTCCCCTCAAGTGTCAGCGTGTCCCTGTCCTGTCCCCTCAAGTGTCAGTGTGCCCTTTTTCTGCCCCCTCAAGTGTCAGCGTGCCCTTTTTCTGGCCCCTCAAGTGTCAGCGTGCCCCTGTCCTGTCCCCCAAGTGTCAGCGTGTCCCTGTCCTGTCCCCTCAAGTGTCAGTGTGCCCTTTTTCTGCCCCTAACGTGTCAGGCTGCCCACTGCCCTGTCCCCCAAGGTCAGCGGCACCCTTCTGGTCCCCTCAAGTGTAAGCATGTCCCTGCCCTGTCCCCCCAAGTGTTGGCGTATTGAGATGTCATTGTTATCTTCCTTGTTCATTGTACCCCCCTCCCTAAAACTGCCCGGAAGTCATTGCCCTTTCCCCACTCAAGTGTGTCCTTGTATTGTCACCCAAGTGGTCGGGTATGTGGTCAGAAGGTGGGGGGCACACAGCACAGGTGTCTGGGGACCCCTGTACCCCCTGTGTGTGCTGCAGAGCTGTATGTGAGGAGGAGATGAGGGAAGTGTCTGGCTGGAGCTTCCCTTTGCAGGGTTATAAAACAGATCAGTGTGACGCAAGATGGAGCAGCTGTGGATTTATGTTGTTTTCTTCTCCATGTAGATGCATAGACATAGGTGCGCAGTGTACAGGACGCATGGGTACATTGTATATCACACGTATGGGATACACGAGCAGCACATACATGTAACTATATATATATATATATATATATATATATATATACACACACATAGGTGCCCAGTGTACAGGACGTATGGATACATTGTATATCACACGTATAGGATACATGAACAGCACATACATGTAACTATATGTATATACACACATAGGTGCGCAGTGTACGAGGCGCATGGATACATTGTATCACATATGTATAGGATACATGAGCAGCACATACATGTAACTATATATATATATACACACACATAGGTGCGCAGTGTACAGGTTACATGGATACATTGTATCACACACATATGGGATACATGGGCAGCACATACATGTAACTATATATACACACACTTAGGTGCGCAGTGTACGAGGCGCATGGATACATTGTATCACACACATATGGGATACATGAGCAGCACATACATGTAACTATATATATATACACACACATAGGTGCGCAGTGTACGAAGCGCATGGATACATTGTATCACACATGTATGGGATACACAAGCAGCACATACATGTAACTATATACACACATAGGTGTGCATAGTACAAGGTGCATGGATACATTGTGTCACACACGTATGGGATACATGAGCAAGCATAACTATTAAACTATTATATACGACACATAGGTGCGCAGTGTACAGGACGCATGGGTACATTGTATCACACACATATGGGATACATGAGCAGCACATACATGTAACTATATATATACACATAGGTGCGCAGTGTACAGGACGCATGGGTACATTGTATCACACACATATGGGATACATGAGCAGCACATACATGTAACTATATATATACACATAGGTGCGCAGTGTACAGGACGTATGGGTACATTGCATCACACACGTATAGGATACATGAGCAGCACATACATGTTACTATATATATACACACACATAGGTGCGCAGTGTACGAGGCGCATGGATACATTGTATCACACACGTATAGGATACATGAGCAGCACATACATGTAACTATATATATATGTATATATATATACACATAGGTGCGCTGTGTACAGGAAGCATGGATACATTGTATCACACACGTATAGGATACATGAGCAGCACATACATGTAACTATATATATACACACACATAGGTGCGCAGTGTACGAGGCGCATGGATGCGCATGGATCACACACGTATCACATACATGTAACTATATATACACACAGTCCTATATACAGTATGATAACACCCTGTTGCGCCCCCTCCTCACACCTCTCTCATCCTCCTCGTTGTCACCCATGTAAACACACACCTCCCCCTCATTCCCAGGAGCAGCCACCATGTCCCCCTCCCCACATTGTGCAGCAGGTGCTGCACCGGAGGAAGAAGCGTTAATGAGCCCCCCGCCCATGTAGTGTGGAGCCCCCCACCATTGTTGTGCAGAGGCGCCTGGTCTCCATACAGATGATGGTGTAAGGATATGTAAAGCAGAGCCTGGTCCCCCCTGTGTGCAGCAGGCAGCTTCCTCCCATCTCTCCCCCAGTTAGAGGCTCCTTCCCTGCCCTCTCATTTCTATGTCACTCCACCTCCCCTGCCTGTCTCCTCTCCCAGCAGCAGGATCTGCCTGTCTCCTCTCTGCTCTCTCCCTCCGGTAGGTTCTGTCTCATTCTCACCCCAATATTAGCCCTCTGTGTACCCCCCAACACCCATACAGACCCCCCCCCCAACCTGGCACCTGTAGCCGAGCTGTCAATCACCTCCTGCATGCAGCAGCTGCGACTGTGATCCCTCCAGACAGCAGCAGGTCGTATATTACCCCTGTTACACCCTGCATGCAGCACCTCCTGCAGACCAAGACCCCCATACCACCTCCACTGGGCACCTGGTAGGTAGTAGATCCCCCTCCTACCCCCATCCAGTATCCTGCACCTGTAACCTAGCTGTCAATCATCTCTGATGCTACTCCCCCTGCAGACCAAGACTCCTTTGCCACCTCCAGTGGGCACCTGATGGGTGGTAGACCCCCCTCCTTCATACACCTCTTGCCCCTAGCTGTCAATCATGTCTGGGCTATGCTTCACCTGCAGCTCCTGCCCATCCAGCAGTCCTTCCATATCATCCCCCAACCTGTAAGTGAGCTCCTCCTGCACCAGGTCTGACATGGACCGGTTCAGATGCCTCATTGCTGCGGTTTTGGGGGTCAGCAGGGCATTGCTAATAATGGTCAGTGGGTGCTAACCCCTGCCCAGAATATCCTAAATTCGATGCAGCTTTGTTGGGGTTTCCCTCACCCTGCCCCCCACCATTATAGGTGTTTACTAATCACTCCCCACTCATGTAGCACATGAACCCTATAATCACCCCCTCCCCATTTATGCAGCCCCCTCAGGTACCCCTTCCCTTATCATCCAGTAGCCCCCTTCCCATACAGCTCTGGAGAACCTTATTTTCAACAGGTGCCCCCTCTGCTGGTCCAGGCGTGCATGTAGCAGCCCCTAGGAATCCCCCAGTCTGCCATTAACCCCTGCAGAACGCAGTGTAATCGCAGGATCCCCCTCCCCTTGTGACTCCCCCCAGGTCCCCTCCGCACCCCGCCGGAGCTGTGATGTGGGTTCTCCGCGGTAGTGTCAGCGTCCTCCGAGGCTTGATGGTATGTCTGTCCCCGGGAATCCCGCGTCACCATGTCCGGTGGGCCCTTCGCGAGGCCGAGCAGCGGGGACATTACGCGGATGGAGGTGGGGACATGGCCGGACAAATCCCCCTCACCTGCCGCCTGCAGGACACTGGCAACTTCTACGGCAGCTCGGGGCAGGGGGGCGGCAAGAGGCCCCCAAAACTCGGCCAGATCGGCCGCAGCAAGAGAGGTAGGTACCCCTGTATCTACATCCTGCACCCCTAAGTAATCTGTCTGCACCCATGTACCCGTATCTCCTGCTTAGCTCAATCCTAATTCCTATGTCCTGCCTGTACCCATAATATCACTTGAGATCCCCAATCAGGAACCCCTAAATCTGACCTCTGTAATATAGAAAAACTGATTAAGATGAGCTATGCGGGGTGGGATACATGGCACCTCGACCTTGGGGGAATGTGAACGCTACGGCGTCGGACGCGGCGTGGGGTAACGCAGAAGAGATCAGTGATGTTTAGTCTACATCAAATGCATCGGATGATCCCCCATCAGAGGGTTCAGTGTACTGTCAGTCTAATGATATTCCGCTTTTCTTTTTTTTCTAGTATAGTCCATACTCTATGATTCCCCCTATCTACACAAAGACAATAGATCCCCCCTGATAATAGGCTTACTTGCCACCTAATAAAAGAGATACAGTCATCTTACTGCCTGCACCCTATAAACAGTGATATATACCCCGTCTTACTGCCGATCCTATAAACAGTGATATATACCCCATCTTACTGCCTGCACCCTATAAACAGTGATATATACCCCGTCTTACTGCCTGCACCCTATAAACAGTGATATATACCCCGTCTTACTGCCTGTATCCTATAAACAGTGATATATACCCCATCTTACTGCCTGTACCCTATAAACAGTGATATATACCCCATCTTACTGCCTGTACCCTATAAACAGTGATATATACCCATCTTACTGCCTGTACCCTATAAACAGTAATATATACCCCATCTTACTGACTGTACCCTATAAACAGTAATATATACCCCATCTTACTGCCTGTACCCTATAAACAGTAATATATACCCACATAATGCCTGTACCCTTAAACAGTAATATATACCCCATCTTACTGCCTGTACCTATCACAGTGATATACCCCATCTTACTGCCGAACCTATAGCAGCAATGTATACCCTATATGCGTACCTATAGACCAGCGAATATAATACCACATATATACTCTTGTACTGATAGACAGCGATATATACCCCATACATTCTGTTATGTGACACAGATCAGCAGCGATAATACCCCACGGACGTCTGTACCTATAGACCAGGGAATATATACCCCACATTACTGTCTGTACCCTATAGACAGTGATATATACCCCATATTACTGTCTGTACCCTATAGAGAACTGTATGTAACCCATATTACTGCTTGCACCCTACAAACAGTGTTGTCTATCATGTCCTGCACCTTATAATATATATATGTAATATATATTGCCTTCAACTCCGATGCGTTACTGTCTGTACCCGATAATGTACCCTATATTTCTGGCTGCAGCCTGTAAACTACCACATATTACAAACCTCTATAAACAGCTATATGTATCCCATATATTACTACCATAAACAGTGATAACCCTATAAAACAATAAGATATCCCATATAACGCCATATGTGTACCCTGTATATGTCTGCCATGTGCCTGCCTGCACCCTATTGCCATGTGCACCCCCTTTTTCTCCCTGCGTCTTTTGGGCAGTAGTATTCCCCTCATGTTCCTTCCTGTACTCTGTAAAGTGATGTTGACCTCCATATTAGTACACATTGTATATTAGAAGCCCTGCTATATCCCCTGTGTTACTGCCGGGACCTTATAAACACTGACATGTCCTCCTTATTACTAGATAGTACCCCATAATATCACTGACTGCACCAGATACACTGTGGTATGTACCCCATAAAGTGACTGCCTTATATTAGTGTATAGTAATATTCTCCCTTTATTATGCCTGCATCTCATAAACAATTATATTTACTCCATATTACTGCCTGCCCCCCATCATGGCTCCTACTAATTATAAGATATTGCATCAGATGTCATCAGCATGTTATGATTAGATGTGATGTCATCGGCAGACGATGGGTAGATGTGATGTCATCAGCAGACGATGGGTAGATGTGATGTCATCGGCAGACGATGGGTAGATGTGATGTCATCGGCAGACGATGGGTAGATGTGATGTCATCGGCAGACGATGGGTAGATGTGATGTCATCAGCAGACGATGGGCAGATGCGATGTCATCGGCAGACAGACGATGGGGTAGATGTGATGTCATCAGCAGGACGATGGGCAGTGGCGATTTGTCATCAGGAGACGAGGGTGTAGATGCGATGTCATCAGCAGACGCTGGGTAGATGCGTAGAGTCGCGACGAATGTAAACCATCAGCAGACGATGGGTAGAGCGGATGTTGTCATCAGCAGACGAGGGAGATGCGATGTCATAGCGACGATGGGTAGATGCGATGTCTCAGCAGACGAGTTGGATGTTAGACGATTGGTAGTCGGTCATAGCGACGATGGGTAGTGCGATGTCATAGCAGACGAGGGTAGTACGATGCGATGTCATCAGCAGACGATGGGTAGATGCGATGTCATCAGCAGACGATGGGTAGATGCGATGTCATCAGCAGACGATGTTAGATGCGATGTCATCAGCAGACGATGGGTAGATGCGATGTCATCAGCAGACGATGACTATATGGGATGTCATCAGCAGACGATGACTATATGGGATGTCATCAGCAGACGATGGGTAGATGCGATGTCATCAGCAGACGATGACTATATGGGATGTCATCAGCAGACGATGACTATGTGGGATGTTATCAGCAGACAATGACTATGTGTGATGTCACCAGTGCTTCATCCATACAGTATATAATTTCATTAGTATCTAATTACCATATATGATGTCATTGGCAGCCTGTTACATGAAATAGACATCTGACTGTGCGCTTAGGAGTCATATTAGGCCTGATTGGAAGTGTGACCGGATCTAATATCCGGTAAGCTCTGATGTTATATCTAACCGTGTGTCTCTCTCTATAGTGGTGATAGAAGACGAGCGGATCGAAGCCGTCCTCACAATGTCCGAGAAAGCTCCGCCTGCTGTTTAAACTTCCCCTTTCCTGCCCTCCAAGGATCTCACCGAACCACCCTACGGCACCATCCATCAGATCCGCGGCTGCCATCAACGCTTCCACTCATTCTAACCGGATCATCGGAAAAATCGTCTGTGGGGGAGGGGCTTGGGCCGGTGTGGGAAAAACGATAAGAGACGTGAAATATGTATCTGGACGGAGGAAACATAGACAATGATGGCAAACTCCCCGCAGCAGCTGAGCTTCTACTGTCTACCCCCTTGTCACCATCTTATGGGTTGGCGGTGGGGGGTGTGTGTTTAAAAAAAACAAAAAATCCCCAATTCTTTCTCCCTTAATCCCTACCCACATTTTAGGGGTCCTCCTATCACTTTAGCAGGGTTCCCTTTAAGGTCTGATGATGTGGGATTTCGTTTTTTTTAAATTTTATTTGTGAATTATTTTTCTTAATGAAATTGCGGAGCCAAATTTAGAAGGATCTCAAAGTCTTCGGACCCGGGCCAATAACACCATGGACCTTTCTTCTTCTGGATTATTTCCTACTGACCATTTTGGGGGATAACATCCCTCTTCCCCCTCTCGTTTACCCCTGTTTGGATTAGGGGGTACAGGTCAGTGGCATGGCAGTAACAAAAAAAAAATATGTAAAAAAAATTATATGAAAAATGATTTATTATTTTCTTAGTTTAACCCTGGGATTACGAAGCCAAATACTCCTGAACTCCAGGACCAATGACCAATCCATACATATTACGGATCCTATGTGTGAATTTTTTTAAAATTATATATTTTTTATTATCAAAATCTTCGAGTTATCGTCATTGGGTTTGACCATTTTTGGCCAAAATGAAAAGTTATTAGTCAATGATGGGATTGGAACTTTTACTTACAAAGGGGGTTACATGGTTGTCCTTAAAGTGTTTTTGTGTTTTGAAATTTTTTTTCGGAAAGAACCATTTATAGGTATTTTTAATATTTGCGCAACCAAACTTAGTAATTAGTTAGGAATTGAGCCCAAATTAAGGATCACAGATCCTTAGTACAGGTAATCGATATCAGAATTTTGGGGGTCCACGCCTAATTCCCCATAATTTTGTTTTGTCGGGCTCCTGTGATCGATCAAATGACCTGTTTACGGTAAGTGAATGGGCCTCAACTGTAATACCAAGTGCAGCCACTACATAACGTAGGGCGCTTTGCCACTTACACTCTAGATGTGGGTCCCAATCTGATATTTCGGTAAATGCCCATGTGATGACCCTACCTACACAGAGAGTGCTACAGCGGTGGTCTTACCCACCACAGACTCCTTCAATGACAATTATAAGCCACCATATTGTTTCATTCTAAAAACCCTTTAGTAAAGAGTGACATTATGAGGTTGATAACAGCGAGCAATAGCTTGCAATACCATTATCTACTATAAATGTATTATGTATCGGTTGGTCATTCCGTCCGTGTAAGAGTTAACATTGCCGGAGAATTTAATTTTATCATCTTGAAGCCGCGACGTTCATCAGCTGCTGCACAGAATCGTAACAACGCCTCCCCGGGGGCCACGGAAGGATTTTAATCTTAACCCAGATTTCTATGGGAGAAAAAAAAAAAAAAAGACACACACAAAAAAAACTGCTGTTAATAATATCGTATGTCTGAATTCCTGGCGGAGCGCAGGTCTGTCGCCGTACTGCCCGCTCCGTGCTAAATACTGTTTACATGATTTAATCTTGCAAAAAATTGACATATATATAAGATACATATATATGTGACAAACTGTGCACCTTTGCATGCAAATATCGTTTTTTTGACATGTGACATTCTTTGACGAATGGAATTATTTTTAGCCGTGCAATATCGCGTGTTCCTCGACTATCGTTTTGTTAAAAAAAAAAAAAAAAAAAGGAACTCGGAAAGGAGAAAGAATTTATCATTTGTATTTTTTTAAGAGAAAGACAATTGTATTCCTGCTCTGGTCTCATTTTGTTTTCCGCGCCAGCAGGCCACTTTGTTATATTTTTTAAAATAATTTTTTTTCGGTTTACTTCCTGTGTGCGTATGCTGTAAACCCCCTCCCACTCCCCCCTTTTTAGATATTTTTGGAGGAGCTGTCTCTTTTGAAGATGTTGTAGATTTTTATATATGATGTTCAATAGATGACAGAAATCGGGAGCCCTTGTGGTCCTTCGGTGCTGAAGGGATTCAATAAAATTGTTACCATTGCCCCAAATGGTTGCATGACAAAAAAAAAAAATGAGTGCCAAATTTCTGTGCAACTTTTGCGTAGGTTCAACCCCAGTGCATTATTTTTTTTTTTTGGGACAGGGGCACCTATAGGCCGTATAAAGGACAGACTTATAGGTTGCCCCTCCCCCCCAGCCCGATATGGTTTTCCCCGTTTCGGTTTTTTGGAGTAGTAGCTTCTCCTTTAAATTGAATGGTATAGAGATATGGCAGGGTCACTCCTCTGATTTGGCATTGGCCTGTTATTTTCTTTCTTTTTGGATTTTTTATTTTATTTTTGTATTTATTCTGATTTCAGGAAAGATTTTTACGCGTCACAGAGATTTGATTTGTTTCCGGCATTTTGAGTTGCGTTGTGTATGTGTACATATATATATATATATCCTTCAGAGCTGCTGAGATGGTCACAATATCCTGCACTCTTACGTTCTTCCTTACAATTCTAGATGATGTGTATATATATATATCTTTTTCTTGAAATAAATGAGGCAAACAGGACTGTATTACACGTTCACAATGCTGGTTGGATCCAGTGAAAGTCCCCTTTTTAAGGGATTCTATCCTCTACGTACTATGGAGGCGGACATTTTGTGAGCAGGAGCCGTGTTCTTCTTAAAATGGCTGAAGCTTGACAGATATTTCCTGTCTTGCAATCTGCCATGACACATGTTTCTATAGAAAAGACAGGGGTGTTACTTGTGTGTGTCGCACCTAGGCCCTGGAGCCGTAGTACCGCCATGAGGTGTCTCTTCACTATAGTGTACATTATAGTTGGGGGGGCCTGGTAAAGATTTCGCATAATGGCTTCTAGTAATTCCTTTCCGAAGCGGATGGGAATAGACATGCAATTCCATTGACTTTTTAGAGATGGTTGTACGCCATTTCTATGGTGTCATGTGACTGGAACGACAAGTGACGGCTCACAAAATGGCGGCTGCCAGTGTGTGTACACTTTACATAGCACTGAATATGTTATCTGCATGGCTCAGGATTTCCGAATATCCCGCGGAATTAGATTTACTGTATAAAATGGAGGGAGATGGCGGGAAGATCTGGGTTGGAGGGCAATCTTGTGACTATATAAAGTGGATTTGTGTAGATAATTTGGGGTTTTCCTGTGATGATTTTCTGGTATGTCATTCACGGTGCATTCCTACCCAAGCTTTAAGTTTCAAGTAAGCAACGTGTGGTTGTTGAACTACAACCCCCAGCAGTCTTGTTTTGTGGTGTACTTCAATAGCTAAAATGGATTTTAAAACAAAAAAAAAAAAAAAGATTTTTCATGCGTTGCTTACTTGTGACAGAGATCTACGTGGGCAAAATGGTCATGGTTTAAAAAAAAAAGAAATAAAAAGGTTAAAAAAAAAAAAAGATTAAAATGGCTGCTACCAAGGACTCTTTGTAATGATACAGTCTGGATTTCAAAATGGCTGCTATGGGATGGACTGTATTTGAAAAAAAGTCAGGGCTTAAAATGGCTGCTAACATGGTAGACTGTACTAAAAACAGCCAGGGTATTCATAATGGTGTGCTGTGTAGGAGAAGCAGAATTTCAAAATGGCTGCCAAGTGGAAAACAGTACAATCAAACCGAGACTAAAATGGCTGCCGAACAATAAAACGGATGAGGCTACAGCAATATTTGATTGGGTAAAGATCCTCATCTATGATTTAACTTATACAGAAATGGCCTTGTATCAAAGCTGTCTGATTGATGAAGTAACGCTACCACGGTTTGTTTTTTTTTCTGTCTTTCAACTTTGTTTTCCATGGCAACCAATAGGGCATCACTTTAAATTAGAATTCATCACATTGTGTTCGATTTTTTTTTGTCAGATTTCCGGTTTCATTTCATTCTCGTCACCTGAGGGTGATGGCACACGTGGCGTTTTGAATGCATTTGTGGGCTGTTTTTTAAGCAGTCCGTTAAAAAAAAAAAACACATGCGTTTTTGAAAACACATCCGTTTTTTGACAGGTTTTACCAATTATCTTAAAAAAATGCATGCGTTTTTGATCAGTTTTAATTAACGGACTGCTTAAAAACGGCCCAAAAACGCGTTCAAAATGCCACGTGTGCCATCACCCTCAGGCAACCAATCAGCACTCACAATCATAGTTCATTTCAACCAAGTGCTTCCAAAATTGTCGCACCTAGCAACCAATTACAGATCAGTTTCCGTTGTTTTCTTAATCGATCACGGTGACCGATAAAACTGGTAAAATAAACAGACAAAATGAAACAAGGATTCTGGTTGGTTGCCATGTTACTCGTTCTCTCAGACAGTTTTTTGTAAAACCAGCCTATACAATACTCCCTAATGTCATATAATCTGTAAATGTAGAAACAGTCTTTGTTGCACATAACAACCAATCATAGTGCTGCTTTAAGTTTTCAAAAGCAGAATATGAAATGAAAGCTGGCCTGTGATTGGATGCTTTGGGCAATTTAATTATGCCTGTTTTCTAAGTCTCTCTCAGTTCGCTGCTTTTTGGCAATGCGGTTAGACATCAGCAGGACATTGTTTACAGGGGCGTAACTTGATGATGTACAGAGGGTGCGGTCGCATCCAGGCCCAAGAGGCTTTGGGGGCCCATAAGGTCTCTATTTCCCATATGAGAAGACTAGTACTATGAACCATACATTATAGTTGGGGAGGGGCCTGGCACAGACTTTGCACTGGGGCCCATCAGCGTCAAGTTACGCCACTGATTGTTTACATAATGCCAGCCATCACTGGACATAAGAGGTCTATGTACATTTGCTGCCTCATCCTTTTAAAAAAAGAGCCCTTTACCCAAATGTATAAAAAAAAATCTGATTACTACAACAAAAAGAGAAAGAAAAGCAAAATGTAAGATTGCTAAGGAGATCCAGTCTGACAGTGGTGGTAAAGGGGCTGGTTGTCAGGCAATACATCTATAGCAACCAAGACTGTCAGACATGATATCTAGCTCCAAGCCATATTGTTCCCCTTATACGTATCGGCAATAGTAATCAGATTTTCCTAGAATATATGTAGACTTCCACCCTCTATAGTTCTCCATTCTACCCTGGCTGTTTCTTATACATCAGTGAAAGCGTAATATACATGAACAATGGGATTCAGGCTGTGAACGGCCCTGTCGCCGGGTAGGGGGGTGGGGCTTTACTTTTTCGCAGGACTCGCGCTGGAGACTCGCTCCAAATATTGCACAAGGTGAAATCAAGGACGAGCACTTTTTTGATACGACTCTTAGACTTTGGTGCTACCACTCACCTCTTCCGTCATGCTGGAGCGGCGTCGCAGGGCTGATAATGCTGATGATGTGGGCGGGGAGGAGGCAGGGCCAGAGTTGGCGTGACATTGTTTTTTTGGATCTGACCGTTATATTACTGCTTTATTTTATTCCTTGTACCTCTTCAATGTGTTTGCGGCAAAACCTCTGCCATTCAAGGGGGTTAAAAACGTGTAACTGTAACGGGGGAGGGACGGGACTGAGAGGCACTTGAAATAGTTATCATATATTACTGCTGTTTTTATTGCAATAAAATGTTGATACAGTTGTGTCGCCTCCGTCTTTATTGTTGGAGCTGTGTTCCTTCTTTACTCATCTTGTAATTGTATATAATGGCAGTATGATGGATAATGTATGAATAGTGTATAAAGATTGTATGATGCATGAAAAGATTTGTACAATGTGTGTATAAGTGATGTATGATGTATGAGTGTATAAAGGTTTATATATAATTGTGTGATTTATGATTGTTAGATGAATATATGATTATATAATACTAATTATACAACGTGTGCCTGCCTGGTGTATGATGATTGTATGAAGGTTAATACAGTGGGTGCGGAAAGTATTCAGAACCTTTTGAATTTTTCACTATGTTTCATTGTAGCAGATTGATAAGATCAAAAAAGAGGTCCAGAGCACTCTGGAAGAGGTTCTCATCCAGGATATCTTTGTACTTAGCCGCATTTATCTTTCCTTCCATTACACCCAGTGATCCTGTCCCTGACCCCATAGCCTGATGCTGCCCCCTATGTGTCACTGCTGGGATTGTATTTGGCAGGCAGGTGATGAGCGGCGCCTGGTACAATCTTCATCTCATCAGAGCAGAGATTCTTATTTCTCATAGTCCGGGATCCTTCATGTGTTTTGCACACTATATGCGGCTTTCATATGTCTTGCACTGAGGAGAGGCTTCCAGCCCTGACTGCTGGAGGTGCAGTGATAGATGACTCTCATCTCCATACTGCATCTGTGTGATCTTGGGGTTGTTCTTTAACCTCTCTCACCAAGGCACTTCTCCTATGATTGTTCAGTTTGGCTGGAAGGCCAGGTTGAGGAAGAGTTGTGGTCCGTCCATAACGTCTTCCGTTTAAGAATTATGGAGGCCACTGTGCTCTTAGGAACCTTGAGTGCTGTAACCTTGGCCAGATCCATGTCTTGCTACAATTCTATCTCTCAGCTCCTTGGGCAGTTCGTTAGACCTCATGATTCTCATGAGCTTTGACATGCACTGTGAGCAGTGAGGTCTCATATAGATGGATGTGTGCCTTTCCTTATCAAGCCCAATTAGTTAAAATAAGCACAGCTGAAGAGAAGGAAATGGATAGCAAGTGAGATAAATATGTCTCACCGCAAAGGGTATGAATTCTTATGACCATGTGATATTTCAATTTTACTTGTTAAATAAATTAGCAAAAATATCTACATTTCTGTTTTTTTTTCTGTTAATGGGGGCAAAGTGTGCATTTATGAACAAAAAAACTTTTTTTTGATCTTTGCTGCAATTAAATCAACTTCCAAACCCATTATATAGAATTGTACAAGAGTTATACAATTCTAATTCTAATTTATATGATTGGTGTATGAAGATTAATATTTGATTGTATCATACATAATTGTACAATAAGTACATGATTGATGTATGTTGACTATGAAGATTAAAACATGTCTGTATTATGTATGATGATTGTACGAGATATGTATGTCTGATGTATGATGAGTAAAGGCTGATGATTGTATGATGACTTTTAAATATGTTTATGACAGATGTATGTTTAGAATGAAGATTAATAAGACTGATGTATAATTGCTCAGTGTGTATGACTGATGTATGATGAGTGTATGAAGATTAAAATATGACCGTATAATGATTGTAAAGTGCACGTATGGTGAACGTATGAAGGTTAATATAATGACATGATGATTGTATTATGGGTCTATAAGGAACAATATGTGATTGCATGATAAATATACAATGGGGCTCATTTACTAAGCGTCCACGGAGCGCACTTTTGTCGGGTTTCCCAAATATTTCCGTTTTGCGCCAAATTGCCCCGGGATTTTGGTGCACGCGATCGGATTGTGGTGCATCGGCGGCGGCTTGCATGCGACAGAAATCCGGCCATTGGACAACCTGACGAATTCGGACAAACCGCGGAATTTAAAAAAGGATCTGTGTCGCAAGATCAGCACTTACATGCACCAGGAAGAAGCAGGTGAACTCCGGCGGACCTCGGTGCAGCAGACACATGTAGAAACTTGGGCGCACGATGTTAGTCAATCGCGCCGGACCCGAATCATCGTCGGACAACGCACCGCGGGATCGCGACGGGACCGGGTAAGTAAATCTGCCCCAGTGTGTGTTTTATGAGTATATGAAGGGTAATATAGGATTGTATGATATGGGATAATTGTACAATGGGTTATATGACTGAGTGTATGAAGATTCATATGTGTTTTAATAGAAATTGGCAATTTGTGTATAATGAATGTATGAAGGGTAAATTATGAAATCTGATAATTCTACAATGGGTTCTATGACTGATGAATGTATAAAGATTCATATATGATTTGATGAGAAGTGTACAGTTTGTGAATGATGAATGTATGATGGGTGAAATCTACGTCACCATGTACTGTTTATTGTATAAAGGAGACATTACATATAGAAGAATCTGATTTCTCGTGCATCGTTTTGTGTCACCATCATTGCGCTTGTACGGTTTACATCAGATTGATGACACCCCCCTCCTTCCCCAGAGTAAACATCATCTCCAATCTTACGAGGAGGTGACGGCTGACCTGAGACATTGTGTACTCCCAGACTTCCTGCTGTGAGGAAGCTAAAACCCAGATGACGGCGCTGGAATGTGTCTCCAGTGTCATGGAAAGCTCCCCGGGCCCAGAGCGAGGGAAACACGAGCCAGCGACTCTACATACGTGTGCGGGGACATGCTGCGCGTTCAGCTGTAGCAGGTGAATGAGGTATCCAGGCTAGGCAATCCTCTGCAAGCTAAACATGTAGTATCATATGTCCGGCATCCTACACCATACACAAACGATACCATCATACATCAATCATACACTCACACGGCGGAGTATGATGAAACCTCGCCCCACTGAGCTGCTGGATACATCAGGACATGAGGCAAATTTAGTGCTTGCACTAGGGAGTTTGGAGCCCCTGACCAGAGAATCTTATTTCTCATAGTCTGGGATCCTTCATTTGTCTTTCATATGTCTTGCACTGCAGAGAGGCTTCCATAAGCCCGACTGCTGGAGGCTGCAGTGATAGGTGACTCCCATCTCCCTACTGCATCTCTGGAGCTCAGCCACAGGGATCTTGAGAATCTTCTTTACTTCTCTCGCCAAGGCTCTTCCCCCACAGTTGCTTAGTTTTGCTGGACGGCCGGGTCAAGGAAGTGTTGTGTTCATCCCAAACTTCTTCCATTTAAGGATTATGGAGGCCACTGTGCTCTTAGGAACCTTGAGTGTTGCCGAAATACTTTTATTACCTTGGCTAGATCTGTGCCTTGCCATAATTCTGTCTCTGAGCTCCTTTGGCAGTTCCTTAGACCACACGATTCTCATGATCCTCATGTGCTCTGACATGCACTGTGAGGTCTTATATAGACATGTGAGCTCCTTTCCTAATCAAGTCCAATCAGTTAAACTAAACTCAGATGGACGCCGATGAAGGAGTAGAACCATCTCAAGGAGGATCAGAAGGAAATGGACAGCATGTGAGGTACATATGAGTGTTACTGCAAGGGGCCTGAATTCTTATGACCATCTTATATAATAAATCAGCAAAAATATCTACATTTCTTTTTTTTCTGTAAAGATGGGGGCGGAGTGCGCATTAATGAGCTAAAAAGAACTTTTTTGATCTTATCAATTGGCTGAAATCAAACTAAAAGGGAAACATTTAAAGGGGTCTGAATATTTTCTGTAACCGCTGTACATTGATGAGAGATAAAAATAACAAATGAAGCCAAAACTAACCGCATCCTTTAAGGAATTTTCTGCCTCGATTAACCCCTGCTATGACATTGTAGAAGAGGTGACTGCGATTGAGATCAAATAGATGTGTCCACTCCTGTAGACCAAGGCTGAGATGTTAAAGGGGATTCATAATAACACGGACTCCTTTCAATCACTGCACCCCAATACGGTATGCCTCCCGTCTTGCCTCCAGTCTTTGGTCAAATATCACTTTGTTTGAAGCCAAATGTTACGTCTAAATTCCAATATGGAAGGAGGTGACAGCCGGGAAGATGAAAGAAAGCAGGAGGCTTTTATGTGAAGGTTACAGCTCTCCGTGCTCTCCCTGCCCCTTTAAGAACATCTTTCTAAAGAGTTTGATACATGATTGTATCTGTGTGCGATTAGTATATATATATTTATATATGAATAAAGTTGTGTTAGTGTATATATCCATGTAGATGCTTGTATAACCTGTGTCTATGTATGTCTCATCTATAATTGATGGGTGACGTGTGCTGGGTGCAGCCAGGCACAGACCTCATTATCAGCAGTACATGGCACAGCACCTCTCGCCGGCCCTACATTATTCATCACCTGTGGTGCTCCGGAGATCCTGTAATACCCAGGGGAAGGGCAGCAGCATCTCCACACATATATGTCCTAACACAGGGCACCGCACACAGGAGTGCACTGTCCTTATATACAGGAGAAGTGGTACTGTGCACTGTCCTTATATACAGGAGAAGAGGTACTGTGCACTGTTCTTATATACAGGAGAAGAGGTACTGTGCCATGCCCATATATATAAGGACAGGACGAAGTGGTACTGTGGCTGTCTTATATAGATACAGGACAGGAAAAGTGGGGTACTGTGCACTGTACATAGATATACAGGAAGGAAAGTGGTACGTGCACGTGTCCTATATATACAGAGAAGAGGGTTTTACTGTGCACTGTTCTTATACACGATAAGTGGTATCTGTGCCATGCCCATATATAACAGGAGAAAGTGTGGTACTGTGCCATGCCCATATTATACAGGACCGGACGAGTGGTACTGTGCACTGTCCATATATAACAGGAAGTGAGAAGAAGTCGTGGTAGTGCACTTGTCCTATATAATATACAGGACAGGAGAAGTGGGTACGTTGCACTGTCCATTATGAATACAGGACAGGGAAAGTGTGTACTGGCACTGTCATATATATACAAGGACAGGAGAAGTGGTACTGTGCACTGTCCACCCTGATATACAGACCAGGGAGAGGCAGTGGTTCGGTACTGTGCACTGTCCAATAATACAGGACGAAGAAGTGTAAGTGTGCACTGTCCCTATATATCCGACAGGAGAAATTGGTACTGATGCACTGTCCTATATATAAGGACCCCAGGGGAAAGTGGTCTTGCACGTACATATATACATACACAGGATCCGGAGAAGGTGGTACTGTGCACTGTCCATGATATACAGGACAGGAGAAGTGGTACTGGCACTGTCCAATATATTACACAGGGACAGGAGAAGTGGTACTGTGCACTGTCCATATATAATAATATCATATCAGACAGAGAAGTGGTACTGTGGACTGCCCATATATATACAGGACAGGAGTAAGTGGGACTGTGCACGGTATATATACAGGAGAGTGGGTGTACTGTGTCACTGTCCATATCTAACCAGTGACAGAGAAGTGGTCGTGCACTGTCCATATATATACCAGGGAGGAGAAGTAAGTACTGTGACACTGTCCTATACAGAACAGTATTATGCACGTCCCTATATACCGGACAGGAGAAGTGGTACTGTGGCACTGTCAATATATACAGCGACCAGAGGAGACGTGGGTAACGTGTCATGACCATATATACAGGACAGGAGAAGTGAGGTTACTGTTGCAACTGTCCATATATACAGGACGGACGATATGTGTACTGTGCACTGTCCACTATATACAGGACAGGGAGTGGTACTGTGGCACTGTCCATATATACAGGAATCGGAGAAGTAGGTATGTGCACTGTCTCTTATACAGAACAGGGAAGTTATGTGGTCATTAAACGGAAATATGGGGTAGGCACTGTCCATAATATACAGGACAGGAGAAGTGTGTACTGTGGCACTGTCCATATATATATATATATATACACGACAGAGAGAAGTATTTTATGTCGGTACTGTGCACTGTACAGTATATATACAGGACAGGAGACTGGTTCGGTGCATGTCCATATATATATAACACGACAGAAGAAGAAGTGAGTGGTACTGTGCATGTACAAATATACAGGACAGGAGAATGGTTACTGTGCACTGGTCCAATATATAAGGACAGGAGATGGTTTACTGTGCATGTCATATTATACAGACAGGTTAGAAGTGGTTACTGGGCCTGTCATAATATCCGGGCAGAGAAGTGGACTGTGCACTTCCATATATTACAGGACAGGAGAAGTGGTACTTGGCATTGTCATACTTTATACAGGACAGGAGAGTGTGTACTGTGCACTGTCCATATATACAGACAGAGAAGTTTGTACTGTGCACTGCCCATAATATACAGGAGAGAAAAGTGGTACGTGCAGTTCATATAATACAGACAGGACGAAGTGCGTACTGTGCACTGCCCATATAATACAGGACCGGAGAAGTGGTACTTGCACTGCCCATATATATACAGGACAGGAGAAGTGGTACTGTGCACTGTCTATATATATATACAGGACAGGAGAAGTGGTACTGTGCACTGTACATATATATACAGGACAGGAGAAGTGGTACTGTGCACTGTCCTTATATACAGGAGAAGAGGTACTGTGCACTGTTCTTATACCGATAAGTGGTACTTGTGCCATGCCCATATATATACAGGATATTGGTACTGGGCCATGCCCAATATATACAGGACCGGAGAATTGGTAACTGTGCACTGGTCCATATCTATACAGGACAGGAGAAGAAGTGGTATGTGCACTGTCCATAATAATATACAGGACAGGAGAAGTGGTACTGTGCACTGTCCATTAGAGATACCGGACAGGAAAGTTGTACGGTTCACTGTCATATATATAGCAGGACAGGAGAAGTGGTACTGTGCACTTTCCACAGATATACATGACCAGGAGACAGTGGGTACTGTGCACTGTCCATATATATACAGGACCGAAGAAGTGGAAGTGTGCACTGTCCCTATATATCAGTACAGGAGAAATTGGTACTGTGCACTGTCCTATATATAGCCCCCAAGGCGGAAAGTGGTACTGTGCCACTGTACATATATACTACACAGGACCGGAGAATTGGTACTGTGCACTGTCCATAGATATACAGGACAGGAGAAGTGGTACTGTGCACTACATATATATACACAGGGACAGGGAGTGGTACTGTGCACTGTCCATATATATATATATATATATACATGACATGAAAGTGGTACTGTGCACTGCCCATATATATACAGGACGGATAAGTGGTACTGTGCACTGTATATTATACAGGAGAGTTGTATGTGTCACTGTCCATTCTACCAGTGACAGAGAATGGTACCGTGCACTGTCCATATATATACCGGCAGGAGAAGTAAGTACTGTGGCACTGTCCATATATTACAGAACATGCTACTGGTACTTGTGCACTGTCCCTATATATACCGGACAGGAGAAGTGGTACTGGTGGCACTGTACAATATACAGGCCAGAGGAGACGTGGTAACTGTGTCCTGTCCATATATACAGGACAGGAGAAGTGGTTACTGTTGGCACTGTCCATATATACAGGACAGGCGAATTGTGTACTGTGCACTGTCCCATCTATATACAGGACAGGAGAAGTGGTTACTGTGGCAACTGTCCATATATACAGAATCGGAAAGTGGTATGTGTCACTGTCGCTATAATACATGACAGGGAAGTGGTACTGTGCACTGTCCATAATATACAGGACAGGAGAAAGGTTGTATGTGGCACTGTCCATATAGATTATTATATACACGACAGGAGAAGAAGTGGTACTGTTCACTGTACATATATATACAGGACAGGAGAAATGTCTGTGCACTGTCCATAAATATATATATACCGATCAGTTAGAAGAATGTGTACTGTGCACTGTACAAGATATAAGACATGAGAATTGGTACTGTGTCACTGTCCAGATATATAAGGACAGGAGATGGTACTGTGCAATGTCCATATATGAACAGACATTAGAGTGGTACTGGGCCTGTCTATAGATACAGGGCAAGAGAAGTGGTCTGTGCACTTCCCATCTATCTACAGACAGGAGAAGTGGTCTGGTGGCATTGTCCATATCTATACATGACAGGAGCAGTGTGTACTGTGCCTGTCCATATATACTGACAGTAGAAGTTGTACTGTGCACTGCCCATAATATATCAGGACAGAAAGTGGTACTGTGCAATTCATATAATACAGACAGGAGAAGTGGTACTGTGCACTGCCCATATATATAACCAGGACCTGGAGAAGGTACTGTGGCAACTGGTCCTTATATATACAGGACAGGAGAAGTGTACTGTGCCACCGTCCATATAATACAGACGGAAATTGGTACTGTGCACGTCCTATATATACAGGACAGGAAAGTGGTAACTGTTCACTGGCCATATATAATACAGGACAGGAGAAGTGGTAACTGTGCACTTCCATATATATATACAGGACAGAGACGTGGTACTGTTCACTGTCCCTATATATCAGGACGGAGAAGTGTACTGGGCACTTTCCATATATATTCATGACAGTAAAAGTGGTACTGTGCACTGTCCTTATATACAGGAGAAGAGGTACTGTGCACTGTTCTTATATACAGGAGAAGAGGTACTGTGCCATGCCCATATATATACAGGACAGGAGAAGTGGTACTGTGCACTGTCTATATATATATACAGGACAGGAGAAGTGGTACTGTGCACTGTACATATATATACAGGACAGGAGAAGTGGTACTGTGCACTGTCCTTATATACAGGAGAAGAGGTACTGTGCACTGTTCTTATACACAGGAGAAGTGGTACTGTGCCATGCCCATATATATACAGGAAGATGGTACTGTGCCATGCCCATATATACAGGACAGGAGAAGTTGGTACTGTGCACTGTCATATCTATACAGGACAGGATGAAGAAGTGGTAATGTGCACTGTCATAATATATATACAGGACAGGAGAAGCGGTACTGTGCACTGTCCATTAGATACAGGACAGGAGAAGTAGTGTACCGGCACTGTCATATATATACAGGACAGGAGAAGTGGTACTGTGCACTGTCCACAGATATACATGACAGGAGAAGTGGTACTGTGCACTGTCCATAATATACAGGACAGCGAGAAGTGGAAGTGTGCACTGTCCTATATATCAGACAGGAGAATTGGTACTGTGCACTGTCCTATATATAGCCCCAGGCGGAGAAGTGGTACTGTGCCACTGTACATATATACTACACGGACCGGAGAAGTTGGTACTGTGCACTGTCCATATATATACAGGACAGGAGAAGTGGTACTGTGCACTGTACATATATATACACAGGACAGGAGAAGTGGTACTGTGCACTGTCCATATATATATATATATATACTACACTGACAGTGAAAGTGGTGACTGTGCACTGCCATATATATACAGGACAGGAGAAGTGGTACTGTGCACTGTATATTATACAGGAAGGAGAAGTGGTATGTGCACTGTCCATATTACAGTACAGAGAATGGTACGTGCACTGTCCATATATATACGGACAGGAGAAGTCCAAGTACTGTGGCATGTCCATATAAATACAGGAGAAGTATGGTACTGTGCACTGTCTATATATACGACAGGAGAAGTGGTACTGTGCACTGTACATATACAGGCAGGAGACGTGGTACTGTGCTGTCCATATATACAGGACAGGAGAAGTGGTTACTGTGGCACTGTCCATATATACAGGACAGGCGAAATTGTGTACTGTGCACTGTCCCATCTATATACAGGACAGGAGAAGTGGTTACTGTGCACTGTCCATATATACAGAACGGAGAAGTGGTATGTGTCACTGTCCGCATATAATACAGGACAGGGAAGTGGTACTGTGCACTGTCCATAATATACAGGACAGGAGAAAGGTGTACTGTGCACTGTCCATATAGATATAACAGACAGGAGAAGGTGGTACTGTTCACTGGTACATATATATACAGGACAGGAGAATGGTACTGTGCACTGTCCATAAATATATATATACACGACAGAGAAGAATGTGTACTGTGCACTGTACAAATATACAGGACAGGAGAAGTGTGGTACTGTAGTCACTGTCCATATATATACAGGACAGGAGAAGTGGTACTGTGCATGTCCATATATGAACAGGAGAAGAGTGGTACTGTGCCTGTCTATAAGATACAGGGCAGAGAAGTGGTACTGTGCACGTCCATATATACAGGACAGGAGAAGTGGTCTGGTGGCACTGTCCATATATACAGGACAGGAGAAGTGGTTACTGTGCCGTCCATATATAACGACAGGAGAAGTGGTACTGTGCACTGTCCCATAATATACAGGACAGGAGAAGTGGTACTGTGCAATTCATATATATACAGGACAGGGAAGTGGTACTGTGCACTGCCCATATATATAACAGGACAGGAGAAGTGGTACTGTGCACTGTCCATATATATACAGGACAGGAGAAGTGTATGTGCCACCGTCCATATAATACAGACGGAAATGGTACTGTGCACGTCCATATATATACAGGACAGGAAAGTGGTACTGTCACTGCATATATATACAGGACAGGAGAAGTGGTACTGTGCATGTCCATATATATACAGGACAGAGAGTGGTCCTGTTCACTGTCATATATATACAGGAGGAGAAGTGGGACTGGTGCACTTTCCATATATATTCATGACAGTAAAAGTGGTACTGTGCACTGTCCTTATATACAGGAGAAGAGGTACTGTGCACTGTTCTTATACACAGGAGAAGTGGTACTGTGCCATGCCCATATATATACAGGAGAAGTGGTACTGTGCCATGCCCATATATATACAGGACAGGAGAAGTGGTACTGTGCACTGTCCATATATATACGGACAGGAGAAGTGGTACTGTGCACTGCCCATATATATACAGGACAGGAGAAGTGGGACTGTGCACTGTCCATATATATACAGGACAGGAGAAGTGGGACTGTGCAGTGTATTGCTGTCTGAGGGTATGATAATCATTGATGAGTAATAGTGGGGGTTCGGAGCCCTGGCTGTATGTGGGGGCCCCCCGGCTCTGGCACTGGCGGCTGATGTCTCCTCACACACGGAGAGGCCTCATTAGCTTGCAGGCAGCAGTGGAGATCTCATCAGACACCTGGCTGCCATGGTAACCAGTGACTTGTTCATATCCTCTAACAGCGTCTTAGTGAAGAGGGGGAGGGGGACGGACGGTAAATGACACCGATTTCACCACTGACTCTTGGGATAACATAGAAAAAGCATGAAAAGAATATAGAAAAACATTATCCTCCACCTGATGCAAGTCTACATCATCATGGTGCAGGGTGTTGGGGATTTTACTAATGGGAAACCTTCACCCCCCCCAAATACCTTATCTATATACATTAGTGTCTGCTGTGCTGCTTCACTACAACCCCCATCACCCTAGTCTTAGACTCAAATATTAGAACATGAAATGTATACAATTCCTTATTCTTGAAGCCACCACTAGAGGGAGCTTACAATTCATTGAAGACAAGTTTATAGTGGGAGCTGCAGGAATCTGTGTGCAGTCAGCGCCTCCTAGTGGAAGCTGTGTTATTAGGAATGGTTATCTCTATGCAGGGGATTCTTACTCATATATAGAATAATCAGCACTGATCACTAAAAACTTTTATATTAATTGTAAATTTATGAAATGTCCACGTTGTTAGTAGCAGCAGGGCTGTGAAAAATTGTAGCATCCAGAATTTATCCTCACACTATTGTTAGCACTCTACATGGAAGTCATCCGCAGCCCCTACCTGTAGTATTGATTTAGCAGCCTGCTACAGCCTTTACTCAGGGGATTTGATGCCTTTGAGTGTTAAGAACTAACTAAGTGCAAATTTTCTACAGTCCTGCTGCTAAGGTCCCATTACGTATCTCTCTTTTGGGACAATGCCTTACAATGGCTGCAGTTTTACACGGTCAAAACTGCTGATAGGTTCTTTTTTAACCTTTGATCCACCCTATGTTTCCAGGAGTAGTAATACTAACCTGTTACTACCCTGGACCACTACAAATATCGAGTATGACCCCCTATACCACCCTTAACTTCTACAGTTATAATGTGTACATATATTACCACTAATTAATATAAATATATACATGTACTGTACAGACCAAAAGTTTGGACACACCTTCTCATTCGAAGAGTTTTCTGTAATTATATACTTATATACTCTATAAGTGTGAAACAACTGCAAATATGTCTTGTATTCTCGGTTCCTTTTGCTTTGATTACTGCTTTACACACTCCTGGCTTCTCTTGATGAGCTTCAAGAGGTAGTCACCTGAAATGGTCTTCCAACAGTCTTGTAGGAGTTCCCAGAGATGTTTAGCACCTGTTAGCCCTTTTCCCTTCACTCTGTGGTCCAGCTCACCCCAAACCATCTGGATTGGGTTCAGGTCTGGTGACTGTGGAGGCCAGGTCTTCATATCACAGGAAAAGGTTTTCATATCACAGGTTCCCTGTCAGGTTTAACCCCTTACCGACATTTTACGTAATAGTACTGCATTGCGGGAGGAGCGTTCCCGCAAAATGCAGTACTATTGCGTCAAACTTCTGGCGCCGACACCCACCTCTAACACCCGCGATTGGAGATTTCTCCGATCGCGGGTGTTAACCCCTGACACACCACGGTCTGCTGACCGCGGCGTGTCAGGGGCGTTTGCGAGAATCGGACCCCCCCGCTCCGCCGCGCTTACTGGGGGGGTCCGCTGCTCCGATCGCAGCCCCGGGACTGCCAGTGCCGGGGCTGTGCGATCCCCTTCCTGGAACCGGGTCCTGCCAGCTGTGACACACTGAGCACTGTGCATGTTACATTACACAGTGTAATACATCGGTATTACACTGTGTAAGGTTAAGAGGAGCTTGAACGAGAGATCAGTGGATCAGTTTTTTATGAAAATGTGAAAAATCGCACCTAACGTTCAAAGCCCCATAACATCCTACAAAAATAAGAGTAATCATAAAAAACCATGTCCACATAAAGTAGACATTCGGTGAATGTTAGTTATTAAGTATTTTTGCGGTTATGACTATGTATGGAAAAAGTAGAACATTTTGAAGTTCGAAAATCGAGAATTTTTCCAAATTTTCACCAAATATCTGATTTTCTCATAAATAAATGCAAAACAAAACACCAAAATTTTTCAACTAACATGAAGTAAAAAGTGTCACAAGAAAACAGTTTTAAAATCACTTGGATATGTTAACGCGTTTCGAAGTTATAACCACTAATAGTGACACAGGGCAGATTTGAAAAAATGGGCCGTGTCAGGAAAGTGAAAAGTGGCTTTGGCGTTAATAAGTTGGATTTCTTTCTTTATAAATGGGGTAGGGACCATCAGTTGTGATGTAGAGAAGTCAGGTGGATACACGGTTGATAATCCTACTGAATAGACTGGTAGAATTTGTATTATGGCTAGAAGAAAGCAGCATAGTAAAGAAAATCTAGTGGCCGTCATTACAGTCAGTCCGAAAAATTGGGACTGACTGCAGTGGCAAAATTGGGTTTTGCAGCTGCAAAAACCATCAAGCGCTACAAAGAAACTATCACACGAGGATTCCCCCAGGAAAGGAAGACCAAGAGTCACCTCTGCTGTGGAGGGTAAGAGTCACCTCTGCTGCGGAGGGTAAGAGTCACCTCTGCTGCGGAGGGTAACAGTCACCTCTGCTGTGTAGGGTAAGAGTCACCTCTGCTGCGCTTAGCTTGTGACACTGTTGGGGATGTATACTATACCAGAATGGTTATCACAGCATCTTGCAGCGGCTGTTATTACATCCGATTTGCGTTTAGTTGGACCATCATTTTTTTTCAACAGGACACTGACCCCAAAAACCTCCAGGAAGGAAAATGATGGGGTGCTTTGCCAGATGACCTGGCCTCCACAGTCACCAGACCTGAACCCAATCCAGATGGTTTGGGGTGAGCTGGACCGCAGAGTGAAAGTAAAAGGGCCAACAAGTGCTAAACATCTCTGGGAATTCCTACAAGACTGTTAGAAAACCATTTCAGGTGACTACCTCTTGAAGCTCATCAATAGAATCCAAGAGTATTCAAAGCAAAAGGACCTAGAATAAAAGACATATTTTCAGTTGTTTCACACTTTTTTGTTAAGTATATAATTCCACATGTGATTATTCATAGTTTTGATTACTTCAGTGTGAATCTACCATTTTATATGGAGAGACAGAGAGAGAATTGTATAACTTTCCTTAATGCAAACAATAAAACTTATCTGCTGAAATGGGACTACCCCTTTACTATTTAACTTCTATTAATTTTATGTATGAGACTACTCTAGGCCACCTGGACTACATGTATGATATATGACAAGGATAAATAATATTAAGCCATTTCCAGTGTGGGGACCTATGACTTGCCCGTACCCTTGCGGTTTACCCTATCGGCGCCCTTACACCCCAGTCTTGAGTCGTGACACCCTGGTGTGTATTTGCACTGGAGGACTAAACACTCATAGGCGGTGATGATGATCTGCAGCGACAACTCCCCGTAGAATGGATCCGCTCCCGGCATCACCTATTTATATTCATCTGCTCAGTATGGATTAAAATAACCGCGGATCTGAATGTTTACGAGGCCGGCGCTGCGCTCATTTATCAGCACAGACTTCCCCCGTCACACTGGAAACTGATGCTGCGGAGTCCCCTGTGCTCTGTGCCGAGGGTGTAAACACGGCTCCGGCCTGGTGACGTATGTGCCCCGCAGAACATCGCAGCCGACTCATCTCTGTAATTATAGGAAGGAAGCAGCGGCCTCACATCTGCTCCGCACCCCCCGGGCCGCTGGCTCGCCTATTATACCGCACAAAGGAAAGACGGATTATCCAGAGCAGACAAAGCTCAGCCGCACTAATGAATAGCGGACTAATTACATGACCTGCAAATCCTAGAGCGGCCATGATAGAGCGGCAGGTTATAGACAGGAATCCGTGCACAGGGCGTAGATAGTCGCCCCATCACCACCGCGTTATTACACCACAAACATGTATCATACATCACTATCCTGAGACGTCTCACAGCTGAGGGTTCGCTACAGTTGTATGAAGACCAGGCAATCCCAGTGAATGCATCAACAAGACAGATATCTCTCTCCTGTCCTATTATCATGGGTTGTCTTAACTGGATACATTGTAACAAAACTGCAGCTGTTAGAGGTATAAGGGTTTGTTTTTGGAAGCTTAATTTTCCGTGTTCATATCAGCCATGGTGTGAACATACCCATAGGTCTGTACCAGGTCCCTGCTAACAAGTGAATATTAAAAACTTTGTAATATGCCAGAGGAAAATTAACTCTGTCTCCAATTATCAGGCCTTTTGTTGCCCCTTCTTCTAGACTACATAATAGTCTATGGAGAGGGAAGGGGAGGAGTGAGCAGGAGCTAAGGGACACATGGAGCTGGAGCAAATAATAGGCTTCTATCTCACCCCAAGTGCTTTATTCCATTCATTACTTGTCTATCATGTGTTATATGACCTTGCTGATGCTTCTCAGGGAGGCCATGTTCACAGGTTGCGTTTTGAGACGCAATCAAAACGCTTCACGTGTTGATGTAACATTGCGTTACCAATGTGTTTAAATGCAATGTTACCTCATCATGTGATCACAGTTGGAGCCTTTGGATTGTGCCTCAAAAGGTGATCAAAATGCAACGTGTGACCACGGCTTCACAGTAGAGACAAAGAGAATTACAGCGCAGATATCCCTGTCATCTTTGTGTGCAGTATACAGGAGCATCATAGCACTAAGTCCCCAGTGACAGAATTAGAGACAGCAGAGGGGAAAACTTGTAAAAAGTTGGATGGTTTGGGTTGTTTTTATTCACTGACAGCAAACAGAGTCCTTGAAAACACCTCCTTCCCAACCATCCTGACATCTCTAAGGCCCCATGCACACAAATGTGTGTTCAAACAAGTGGAACTGAATTCAGCATGTCTGTTCAGTTCCAGTTATCGGTATTGGGGACGGATGTTTCAGCCAGCAAGCGTTGTTATAGTGTTAGCGGCCTAATACAGGACAGGCTGCCATTTGTTGTTGTCCCCTGTGGCAACCAATGAGTGATCAGCTTTCAAATTGAAAACTCCTCTGGGAAAATTAAAGCTGAGTGCTGATTGGTTGTGGAGGACAACACAGTCTTACTGTGTGATATGACTCTGTGGCCTATAGATATCTATAAGTAATATCACTGCGGAATAACTCAGCTTTTCCCGCTCCCTGCATGACAATGTTATAGGGGATATAATGGCGGCCGTAGTAGTTGAAGCCCCTGTGTACTGGGGATTGTTGATAAACCACCCTCTTCACATCTATAGAGCTGATTATTAGGTTGAGATTTTTCGCAGTAAATCTGCCGAGTGTGAACTCACCCCTGACTCATCTATGATCCTGCAGCGTGTGACGCATCCGATATTCCCCCCCCCCAAAAAAAAGAAAACGCGCTAATTCCAATGCTGTAGATGGTCTCTGGCAGGGAGAGTATTCGTAATCTCTTCATTTTTTATTTTTTTTCGTAAGCCCCAGATACGCAAGGAACTTGGAAACTGCAGGTAGTTTCCATAGCAACAGGCTGGATGGTCAGAGGCCCGAAATACTGCACCTTCCTTTTCGTTTCTGCTGATTACTCAGAGCCTGGACCTGTGAGGTCGGCCGCAAAGACCTCCCGATACTCAGGGGGAGGCTCGGACAAAACTGCAGGACCCCCACTTTAACCCTTCTAACACCAAAGAGCTGTGTGTATGTAGTTAGTAGCAGCAGGACTGTGAAACATGGATTTATATTCTAGGATTGAAGCACAGGAAGTGTGTTCTCACACTGCGGTGCTCTGTTCTAGCAGTGTTAGGTATTGTCCCTGGAGTTCTGTGTAATAATACCTTTGCGCACGTAGTTAGTAGCAGCAGGACTGTGAAATATGGATTTATATAACAGGATTGTAGTTTCTCCAAGTGCACTGGGGTGTTTCCTCACACTGCTTTGCTCTTAGCTGCCTCTACTGAGCTGTCCCATAGCCCATCTACTACATGTGAAAAGTGTAACAGGCTTCTGGTTGGCTACAGAATCGACAGTTGTCGTTACAGATTCTATTTTGGCCACAGGGAATGCATTTTATTCATCGCTCAAATCATTTTCGTGTGTACAAAATCAGTTAGATTTTTACAGAATGCTCAAAAATGATTTTGTGATGCCATGTATTGGGGCTCATTAACTAAGGGTCGCGCTGTGCACTTTCGTTGGACTGTTCACCTATTGCACAGCTTGGACAGGTATTTAAGAAGTGACTGTGCTGGGATTTTGGAGCACACGACCCTCTTTGGGTGCAGCTGCGCTGGCTTCCATGCGACACAAATTGGGAGGCGTGCTGTCAGACAGTTTGACTGATTTGGATTGAGCGCAGGATTTAACTTTCAAATTGTGTCGCAAGCCCAAGCGCATACATACACCAGAAAGAAGAAGGTGAACTCCAGCGGACCTGAGCGGGGAAGTGACACATGCAGGATATCGGGCGCACAATCTTAGTGAATCGTGGCACAGAGCATTATACACGGACAATGCACTTTCGATGAGCTCCAGCAGCCGGGTAAATTAATGTGCCCTATTGTGTGCGCACGTAATTCATATGACACAAAATAAGTTCTTTGTGTCACACACATTGGGGGTCATTTACTAAGGGCCCGAATCGCGTTTTGCCGACGGGTTATCCGAAAATTTCCGATTTGCGCCGATTTTCCCTGAATTGCCCCGGGATTTTGGCGCACGCGATCGGATTGTGGCGCACAAGCGCTTACCTGCACCCACGATAGGACGGTGAACTCCAGAGCATTCCAATGAACTTCAGCGCAGCAGGGAAACCTGGTGGACATTGGAGGAACTACCTTAGTGAATCCCGGCCGGACCCGAATCCTCCGCAGAGAGCGCGCCGCTGGATCACGAATGGACCGGGTAAGTAAATCTGCCCCATTGTTCTTCTGTCCTCTCAGTCAGTCTTAGCGTGATGGTAAAAAGATAGTAAATCCAATATAGCAAAACAATTCAATTCCTGCTGCAGCCATGACGGTAGGTACAATTCCTGCTGCAGCTATAGTGGTATATACAATTCCTACTGCAGCTATAGTGGTATATACAAATCCTGCTGCAGCTATAGTGGTATATAAAATTCCTACTGCAGCTATAGTGGTATATACAAATCCTGCTGCAGCTATAGTGGTATATACAAATCCTGCTGCAGCTATAGTGGTATATACAAATCCTGCTGCAGCTATAGCAGTATATACACAATTTCTGCTGCAGCTATAGCAGTATATTCAATACTTGGGGGTGACTGGCAACATTGCAGGTCTTTATTTATACCCATCAACCATCCCATCATAACAGTTTGTAGAAAACCTTCCATCTCCTGTCAGATAATAGCGCTATACTAATGTACCGGTAATTTATATGTGTAATGTCTGTGTACCCGATGTCTGATCCTTGCGTCTCATCATCTCCCCTGTGTCTGGAGCAGTCGTTTAGGTGATTACCGCCCCCGCAGCTATTAATTATACCTGAACCTATTCACTGCTCCGCGCAGACGTGTCTCCCAGATGTCACCGTCCTCCTGGAGACATAATGATGACTTCAAGCCAAGAGTCGGTGGCATTTAGTGCACGTAATGTGACATCAACAGTGAGGTGACCAGCTGCGATATTGAGCCCGCTAAGTGCCGTTATTGATCCGTCTCCTGCAGGTTATAAGGTGACGCAGGCCCCGGAAACGGATTATGGTGACGTAAGAAAGTACCCAAGACACAAGATGCTAAAATCTTCATTTATTCATCTCATTTATCTTGACACAATCCTGTCTTAAATTTTGGACTCCAAAGAGAAATGAAAGATGATACTAAGGGCCCGATTCGCATTTTCCCGACGTGTTACCCGAATATTTCCGATTTGCGCTGATTTTCCCTGTAGTGGCCCGGGTTTTTGGCGCACGCGATCGGATTGTGGCGCATCGGCGCCCGGCTCGGTGTACTTAAGTGCGTTCCGATGCTCTTCAGCGCAGCAGCGACATCTGGTGGACATCGGAGGAACTACCTTAGTGAATTGCCGGAAGACCCCGAATCCACCGCAGAGAACGCGCCGCTGGATCGCGAATGGGCCGGGTAAGTAAATCTGCCCCGATGTGCGTTGGTGTGCGGAAGCTAAGAGGCACAATGACATCATCACTTTACCACCCCTATTGAGCCAGAGGGGGCCCTTACAAAAGCTACATTAAGTAACCCCAAAAGTATTAGTAGGGGGAAACTAGCCATCCCCTTCCTGTCAGTGCTGCACCCTTGTATCTAAAACACCTGTCAGAGAGAGAGCTGGGTGGAACATCATCGCCACCTACTGCCCAGTATGGGCTTTCTTGTCTCATGGATGTGCTTTAACATATTTTATTATTCATGTTTTGTATTTACTGTTTGTGTTCACCAGGTAGTAGGTTGTATCATTGCCTGCAGCCCCAAACTCTCCGTAAGGAAGAACTTTATGGGTTTCTGCTCTTATTTTATGGTCTTCTTCTTGTGGTAAGAGAGATTTGAGGGTTTGGTTTGGAGTAGAGAAGTGGATGTTGGATGAAAAAGATATATGTAGCAGCGGCGGAGCTGAGTAGTCTACAGCATGAGTTCCAGTCTGCAGAGGTTAAGTAAAATGTTCCAGACCCAGAATCAAAGGAAATCTGTCATCAGTTTTGACCATACAAAGTAACAGACAGTGTGCGGTATTGGCCCTGGAGATCTGTGTAGTAGTCACACTTTTGTGTGTGTTATTGGTGGTGACTAGGGTCGGGAAGTAAGAGTTCTCCTTACAGAGACTTTGTCAATTAAGGCCACGTTGTAGGAGTGGAGACTGATAGCTATTGACGCTCCACTAGGGGATTCTGGGAAATATGCAAATAGGTTTTCCAGGATAAGGAAAACCACGCCTCTTTTGTTGGTAGTGACAGAACTGTGAAAAGTGAAGTTATAATCCAGTTTTGCAGCTCTTGCAAGGGCACTGGGAGGGACTTTCAGCCTGAAGAGCTTTCTGCTCTCTGCATCACAGCCCCTCCCCTCTCTCACAAATAGGAATTGTATCAAGATTTTGGTTGGATACTTACATCTGTCACTCAGAGGGGAGGGGCTGTAACAGTTCATTGCAAAGAGCAGGAAGCTCTTCGGGAGCTGCAAATGTTCACTTTTCACAGTCCCGCTGCTACTTACTACACACACAAAGTTGTGATTACACAGATCTCTTGGGCCTATACCCAGTACTGCCTGCAGTTTATTATGGTCAAAACTGATGACAGATTCCCTTTAAGGGGAATATCTGAGCCAGAACCAGGATGTAAACCCAATACTCCAGCAGCCCAGCTAGCAGGGTCTCCAGTACTCTGTGCAGTAGGTAAGTGTGGAGGATCTGATGCAGATGGTAATGGCGGCGCTGAGCTCTCCCTCTGTACAGGTTCATGTTCCCTCTCCTATCCGCCATCATATCAGGTATTCCGCAGGCACCGATCTTCATGTTACTATGGAAACCTGCCGGGATTATTAAACTGATGCGGTAGATGTAATCCGACGCTGGATCTACCTGTGCGCCTCCCGGGGGCCTCCGGCGGCTCTCAAGGACACCACAGTCCAGTCATTATCAGGCCGAGGAGTAAATCTGGCTTCATGCCCTGGCCCCGCGCTTAACCCCTTCTGAACCTGCGGCTTTCACCATCATTGCAGATCTCCTTTGAAAATGTTTAACCCATGCAGAGGAGAGGCATCTGTAAGATGCGAGCACTGTACAGCTCCCCAAACTATTGAGAACCCCCCTCATCATGCTATTCCCTGTTATATATGTGCCTGGAAAAGCTGAGTGCAGGGGCGTAACTACAGTGATAGCAGCTGCTATGGGGCCCGCAGTGTCAGGGGGCCCAGAACCCCGAACTGCTACACTGAAAAATAAGCACCATTACATACATAATGGGGCAGATTTACTTACCTGGTCCATTCGCGATCCAGCGGTGCGTTCTCTGCGCTGGATTCAGTTCCGGCCGGGATTCATTAAGGTAGTTCCTCTGACATCCACCAGGTGGCGCTGCTGCGCTGAGGTTCCCCGGAAAACACTGGAATACACCGAGCCGGGCTGAGTGAAGGTAAGTGCAAGCTCCGCGACACATTTTTTAAAAAAAATGCGGCGGTTTCTCCGAATCCATCAGGTTTTCGTTCGGCCACGCCCCCCGATTTCCGTTGCGTGAATGCCAGCACCGATGCGCCACAATCCGATCGCGCGCGCCAAAATCCCGGGGCAATTCAGGGGAAATCGGCGCAAATCGGAAATATTCGGGTAATACGTCGGGAAAACGCGAATCGGGCCCTTAGTAAATGACCCCCATTATGTTGCACATTGGGTAAAATCTGCCAGACAGTGAGTATATACATACTTAATGTGTGTATAAATGTATGTATGTGTGAGGTGTGTGTATATACTGTATGAATTTATCTATATGCTTTTTGTGTGTATATGTGACGTTTATATACTGTATGGGTGTGTGCGTATGCTATATGTCTGTATATGCTTGGTATCTGTATATAGTGCATGTATACTCTATGTATATGTGTATAAACTGTATAGATGTGTATATATGATGTGTGTATATATACTGCATGTGTAATTTGTGTATTTCATGTGTAAATACTGTATGTGAGTACGTAGATGTGCATATACTGTATGTGTGTATAAAGTGTATGTGCTGTATGTGTTAGTGTATAAATGTATATATGAGTGCATGAATGTGCGTAAATGAATGTATGTGTGTAACAGTGTATAAATGTGTAATTGTATAAACATGTGTAAGTGCACAAATATGTATATTTTTGGGGGAAAGGGGACCCAATGCAAAAGTCTGCTAGGCGGCCTCTAGGGGGGTTCAGTAGGCCCCTGGGGGACAGAGCCTCAGTGGGCCCCTTTGCAGTGAACTCATGTTAAAAATTCAGAAACTCTGAAACCGGCCCTGCCTGGAGGGCTTCTGATACCACTACAAAGCTGGGCCATTCAGTCTGGAATCAACATGGCTGCCCTACTGCAGATGTCTACTTGCATCCTCAGCCAGGGCATGTCAGGAAGCACTGCCACCACTGTATCTATCTGAGCCTGGTCCTACACATAAAGTCCTCTTCATGTTAGTCAGGGTCAGGAGTCTTAGGAAACTGGTTCCTAGAGGTCAAGAGGGCCATGAACATCCACCAAGGATGAGACCATTATACAGGAGTCTCGTTTGGGGTCTGAAACTTTTTGCTTAGACTAAGAGCAGATAATGAAGGATGAGGCTTTCATTATTGGATTGGGGTACGAGGGGTCTGGTCTAAGGTTTGACAAAGTAGATATTCACTCTGATAGTTTATGTATTTGATCTAGTATCTTTTAATTAAAAGGTTTAGGATCTGATCATATAGGAATTATAAGTCATGGAAATTAGATTGGAGATCTAATCATATTTCTGTGCATTTTTTAGTAGCAGCAGGACAGTGAAAAAATGCATTAATATTTCTGGATTTTAGGGGGGTGGGTCCTCACAATGATATCCTCTGTGCCCTCGACAGACACTGTTAGGTATTGACTCTGTGTAATCATTCCTTATTTTTTGTTGTTAGTAGCAGCAGGACTGTGAAACAATGCATTGATGTTCCAGGATTGTAGCTTCTGAGGAGGGTAAGGTGTCATCAGACTGCTGTGTTCATAGGTTTCTGCAGACAGATTTAGTTATGGGCCCTGGAGAGATGTGTAATCTTACATGTATTTATGTTTTTAGTAGCAGCAGGACTGTGAAAAAAATATTCCAGTATTGTCACTTCTGGGGGTGTGCCCTCACACTGCTGTGCTCATAGCCCTCTTCATTCATAGTATCATAGTTATTGCTGAAAAAGATAAAGGTCTATCAGGTCCGACTTCTACTCCTACAATGGTAGAAGAAAAAAAAACAGATGCAAGTTGGCAAATAGGGAGAAAAAAAATGTGTCTCTGCCTCCAAATATGGTGGTTAGAATAAAGCTCTGGATCAACGTCCCATGAAAGAGGTTTGCAAATGAAAGAAAGTTCTTAAATTGTAATCCCCTAGTAATGTAAAGATCATTTTAACCTCTTCCTATTGCTGTCTGACACCTAGAAAAAGAGAGATGAGACGGATCAGAGTCATGAGATGGATATAAGACACAATGACAGACTCAGCTCTGTAAAACACACAGCACTGCTATGTCACCCCCTCCCTAGGATCCAGAGCTTATCCTGCCCCTCCACCTGCGGTACAAGAGGAATCTGACGATCATATTCAGGAGTTTATGGACCGATAGAGACAGGATGGAATTATATCTGTGAAATGTTGTATTTTTGTCAATACTAGTGAATATTTTGTTATCTTTTGTGGATATACACCTCTAAGATACTGGATAGCTCATTCTCCTGCTCTTAGTAGCAGGCTTGAATAGTATCGGTAGGAGGAGGTTAGAGCACAGCAGTGTGAGGATACACACCCCAAAGTGCAATTGGGACAGGGACCGATTTGGCCGAATTATTAATTATTATTCCTATTCACTGGAGTAACCAGAGAAGCTTTCTATAAAATGACAGCAAGCAGAGATCTAGAAAACCACGAGGAATTGATACAAACATGATATTGGAAAATTGTATAACTTTTCATTACACAAACAATATCAAATATTTGCAGAAAGTGGACAATCCCTTTAACTCCTTTAACAGCTTTCTAAAGTGCCAGGCAGGGGCTTGAGGATAACTTGTGGACACACATGACCTTCCTCTCAACAGGTCACATGACATCCTCTAGCGGCCATGACACACATCTTAGATACTTGTGATTACTTCTTCCTCTTTGGGGGGGGTCTATAAAGTAAATGTGAATCCACAGATTCAGCTTCTATAGTGCAGACAGGTACAGATGGTCCTATATGACGGAGCCTTCTCTGGTGCCAGGATCTCTTTACTGTATCTTGATAACTCAGGAACTTTTTTTTTTTTTTTGCTGTGTTACTAAATAAAACCGAGATGAACATTTTGTACCGTGCCGCCCCCTCGCCTGTTTGGTGATTGGCAGCTCCGGCGGTGGGAGACGCTGGGGTCTGCCTCATGTCTGGTACCTGACTGATTCCATTAGAGCAGCTGATCTGCACCATCTTGTGTGTGTATAACAATAGTACAGTACGACGGCGGCGGCGAAAAAACACAACAGAAGGGATGACTCAGGCCGGCGCCTCGGAAAAAGAGCGAGAGAGTAAAAATAGTCGCCACGCGCCGGCTGACGCTTTGATCATCGGATAACTGAGATCTGTAGGATCCGCAAATTTTAAGATTCCAGCAGAGATGACACAAGGGATGACCATGGGACGTTATTGAGACATTGTATCGCAGACAGTAAGGAAGGGCGTCGGGCTCACAAACTTTTGAGTAGACGAGAAATTCAAAAGCGCTAAAGTTGGAGGTTGACGTAAGGAACCTTTCGGTAACATTTGAATTGTCGGTGTTATGATGATGATGATTAAATGAGGGGCAAATGCTTTGTATAAGAGAACCTTAACAGCATTACTGAAAGCAACCAATCACAGCGCACCTTTCATGTTGAAGAAATGGAAGCTGAGCTCCAATTGGTAGTGTCAGACTGGCCCACCGGAGCATCAAAGGATCCTCCGGTGGACCTAACCTGAAACCCAATACAAGACTCCAGGGGTCAAGCAGAAGACAACCTAAATTGGCTAAATTCATAGTGGCTGATGGAGGGTGGACCTACAGGATAAGACATTTTGGGTGATATAGAAATGGAAGCTGAGCTCTGGTTGGTGACAGCATCAGGCTGGCCCACCAGAGCATAGGAGGATCCTCCGGTGGGCCCAACCTCTAACCCAATACAGGACTCCAGTGGTCAAGCGGAAGACAATCTAAACTGGAGGTTACTAGGGTCTATTTCTTAGGGGCTGATTGATAGTGGCCCTCCAGAATAAGAGATTTGGATTGATAAAGAAATGGAAGCTGAGCTCTGATTGGTAGGAGTGTCAGACTGGCCCACTGGAGCATCAGAGGATTCTCCGGTGGTCCCAACCTCTAACCCAATACAGGACTCCAGTGGTCAGGCAGAAGACAACCTAAATTAGAGGTTTCTAGGGTCTATTTCTTAGGGGCTGATTGAGAATGGCCCTCCAGAATAAGAGATTTAGATTGATAAAGAAATGGAAGCTGAGCTCTGATTGGTAGCAGTGTCAGACTGGCCCACTGGAGCAACAGAGGATTCTCCGGGGGGCCCAACCTCTAACCCAATACAGGACTCCAGTGGTCAGGCAGAAGACAACCTAAATTAGAGGTTACTAGGGTCTATTTCTTAGGGGCTGATTGAGAATGGCCCTCCAGAATAAAAAAGAAAATACCTTAGTGAATTGCCGGAAGACCCCGAATCCACCGCAGAGAACGCGCCGCTGGATCGCGAATGGGCGGGTAAGTAACTCTGCCCCGATGTGCGTGGTGGCGGAAGCTACGAGGCACAATGACATCATCACTTTACCACCCCTATTGAGCCAGAGGGGGCCCTTACAAAGCTACCATTAAGAAACCCCAAAAGTATTATAGGGGGAAACTAGCTCACCCCTTCCTGTCAGTGTGCACCCTTGTATCAAAACAACCTGTCAGAGAGAGAGCTGGGTGGAACATCATCCGACCCTAATGCCCAGTATGGCTTTCTTGTCTCATGGATGGTTTCAACATATTTTATTATTCATGTTATTTACTGTTTGTGTTCACCAGTAGTAGGTTGTATCATTGCCTGCAGCCCCAAACTCTCCGTAAGGAAGAACTTTAGGGTTTCTGCTCTTATTTTATGGTCTTCTTCTTGTGGTAAGAGAGATTGAGGGTTTGGTTTGGAGTAGAGAATGGTAGTTGGATGAAAAGAGTATTGTAGCAGCGGGGAGCTGAGTAGTCTACAGCATGAGTTCCGTCTGCAGAGGTTAAGTAAAATGTTCCAGACCCAGAATCAAAGGAAATCTGTCATCAGTTTTGACCATACAAAGTAACAGACAGTGTGCGGGTATTGGCCCTGGAGATCTGTGTATAGTCACACTTTTGTGTGTGTTATTGGTGGTGACTAGGTCGGGAAGTAAGAGTTCTCCTTACAGGACTTTGTCAATAAGGCCAGTTGTAGGAGTGGAGACGATAGCTATTGACGCTCCACTAGGGGATTCTGGGAATATGCAAATAGGTTTTCCAGGATAGGAAACCACGCCTCTTTTGTTGTAGTGACAGAACTGTGAAAAGTGAAGTTATAATCCAGTTTTTGCAGCTCTTGCAAGGGCACTGGGAGGGACTTTCAGCCTGAAGAAGCTTTCTGCTCTCTGCATCACAGCCCCTCCCCTCTACTCACAAATATGAATTGTATCAAGATTTGGTTGGATACTTACATCTGTCACTCAGAGGGGAGGGGCTGTAACAGTTCATTGCAAGAGCAGAAGCTCTTCGGGAGCTGCAAATGTCACTTTCACAGTCCGTGCTACTTACTACACACACAAAGTTGTGATTACAGAATCTTGGGCCTATACCCAGTATGCCTGCAGTTTATTATGGTCAAAACTGATGACAGATTCCCTTTAAGGGAATATCTGAGCCAGAACCAGGATGTAAACCCAATACAGCAGCCCAGCTAGCAGGGTCTCCCAGTACTCTGTGCAGTAGGTAAGTGTGGAGGATCTGATGCAATGGTTAATGGCGGCGCTGAGCTCTCCTGTACAGGTTCATGTTCCCTCTCCTATCGCCATCATATCAGGTATTCCGCAGGCACGATCTTCATGTTACTATGGAAACCTGCCGGGATTATAAACTGATGCGGTAGATGTAATCCGACGCTGGATCTACCTGTGCGCCTCCCGGGGGCCTCCGGGGCTCTCAAGGACACACACAGTCCATCATTATCAGGCCGAGGAGTAAATCTGGCTTCATGCCCTGGCCCGCGCTTAAAACCCTTCTGAACCTGCGGCTTTCACCATCATTGCGATCTCCTTTGAAAATGTTTAACCCATGCAGAGGAGAGGCACTGTAAGATGCGAGCACTGTACAGCTCCCCAAACTATTGAGAACCCCCCTCATGCTATTCCCTGTATATATGTGCCTGGAAAAGCGAGTGCAGGGGCGTAACTACAGTGTAGCAGCTGCTATGGGGCCGCAGTGTCAGGGGGCCAGAACCCCGAACTGCTACAACTGAAAAATAAGCACCATTACATACTATATGGGGCAGATTTAACTTACCTGGTCATTGCGATCCAGCGGTGCGTTCTCTGCGCTGGATTCAGTTCCGGCCGGGATTATTAAGGTAGTTCCTTTGACATCCACCGGTGGCGCTGTGCTGCGTGAGGTTCCCGGAAAAACACTGGAATACACCGAGGCGGGCTGAGTGAAGGTAAGTGCAAGCTCCGCGACACATTTTTAAAAAAAATGCGGCGGTTTTCCGCAATCCATCAGGTTTTCGTTCGGCCACGCCCCCCGCCATTCGTGGTGAATGCAGCACCGATGCGCCACAATCGATCGCGCGCCGCAAAATCCCGGGCAATTACAGGGGAAATCGGCGCAAATCGGAAATATTCGGGTAATAACGTCGGGAAAACGCGTACGGGCCCTTAGTAAATGACCCCCATTATGTTGCACATTGGGTAAAATCTGCCAGACAGTGAGTAATACATACTTAATGTGTGTATAAATGTATGTATGTGTGAGGTGTGTGTATTACTGTATGAATTTATCTATATGCTTTTGTGTGTGTATATGTGACGTTTATATACTGTAGGGTGTGGTATGCTATAGTCTGTATATGCTTGGTATCTGTATATAGTGATGTATACTCTATGTATATGTGTATAAATGTATAGATGTGTATATATGATGTGTGTATATATACTGCATGTGTAATTTGTGTATTTCATGTGTAAATACTGTATGTGAGTACGTAGATGTGGCATATACTGTATGTGTGTATAAAGTGTATGTGCTGTATGTGTAGTGTATAATTAGATATGAGTGCATGAATGTGCGTAAATGAATGTATTGTGTTGTACCGTGTATAAATGTGTAATTGTATAACATGTGTAAGTGCACAAATATGTATATTTTTGGGGGAAAGGGGACCCAATGCAAAAGCTGCTAGGCGGCCTCTAGGGGGGTTCAGTAGGCCCCTGGGGGACAGAGCCTCAGTGGGCCCTTTGCAGTGAACTCATGTTAAAAATTCAGAAACTCTGAAACGGCCCTGCCTGGAGAGGCTTCTGATACCACTACAAAGCTGGGCCATTCAGTCTGGAATCAACATGGCTGCCCTACTGCAGATGTTACTTGCATCCTCACCAGGGCATGTCAGGAAGCACTGCCACCACTGTATCTATCTGAGCCTGGTCCTACACATAAAGTCCTCTTCATGTTAGTCAGGGTCAGGAGTCTTAGGAAACTGGTTCCTAGAGGTCAAGAGGGCCATGAACATCCACAAGGATGAGACCATTATACAGGAGTCTCGTTGGGGTCTGAACTTTTGCTATAACTAAGAGCAGATAATGAAGGATGAGGCTTTCATTATTGGATTGGGGTACGAGGGGTCTGGTCTAAGGTTTGACAAAGAGATATTCACTCTGATAGTTTATGTATTTGATCTAGTATCTTTTAATTAAAAGGTTTAGGATCTGATCATATAGGAATTATAAGTCATGGAAATTAGATTGGAGATCTAATCATATTTGTGCATTTTTTAAGCCAGCAGGACAGTGAAAAATGCATTAATTTCTGGATTTTAGGGGGGTGGGTCCTCACAATGATATCCTCTGTGCCCTGACAGACAATGTTAGGTATTGACTCTGTGTAATCATTCCTTATTTTTTGGTTAGTAGCAGCAGGACTGTGAAACAAGCATTGAGTTCCAGGATTGTAGCTTCTGAGGAGGGTAAGGTGTCATCAGACTGCTGTTCATAGTTTCTGAGACAGAAGTTATGGGCCCTGGAGAGATGTGTAATCTTACATGTATTTATGTTTTTAGTAGCAGCGGACTTGGAAAAAAATATTCCAGTATTGTCACTTTGGGGGTGTGCCCTCACACTGCTGTGCTCATAGCCCTCTTCATTCATAGTATCATAGTTTGCTGAAAAAGATAAAGGTCTATCAGGTCGACTTCTACTCCTACAATGGTAGAGAAAAAAAAAAACAGATGCAAGTTGGCAAATAGGGAGAAAAAAAAATGTGTCTCTGCCTCCAAATATGGTGGTTAGAATAAAGCTCTGGATCAACGTCCCATGAAAGAGGTTTGCAAATGAAAGAAAGTTCTTAAATTGTAATCCCTAGTAATGTAAAGATCATTTTAACCTCTTCCTATTGCTGTCTGACACCTAGAAAAGAGAGATGAGACGGATCAGAGTATGAGATGGATATAAGACACAATGACAGACTCAGTCTGTAAAACACACAGCACTGCTATGTCACCCCCTCCCTAGGATCCAGAGCTTATCCTGCCCCTCCACTGCGGTACAAGAGGAATCTGACGATCATATTCAGGAGTTATGGACCGATAGAGACAGGATGGAATTATATCTGTGAAATGTGTTATTTTTGTCAATACTAGTGAATATTTGTTATCTTTGTGGATATCACCTCTAAGAACTGGATAGCTCATTCTCCTGCTCTTAGTAGCAGGTTGAATAGTATCGGTAGGGAGGTTAGAGCACAGCAGTGTGAGGATACACACCCAAAGTGCAATTGGGACAGGACCGATTGGCCGAATTATTAATTATTATTCCTATTCACTGGAGTAACCAGAGAAGCTTTCATAAAATGACAGCAAGCAGAGATCTAAAAACACGAGGAATTGATACAAACAATGATATTGGAAATTTAAACTTTTCATTACACAAACAATATCAAATATTGCAGAAAGTGGACAATCCCTTAAACTCCTTTAACAGCTTTCTAAAGTGCCAGGCAGGGGCTTGAGGATAACTGTGGACACACATGACCTTCTCTCAACAGGTCACATGACATCCTCTAGCGGCCATGACACACATCTTAGATACTTGTGATACTTCTTCCTCTTGGGGGGGGTCTATAAAGTAAATGTGAATCCACAGATTCAGCTTCTATAGTGCAGACAGTACAGATGGTCCTATATGACGGAGCCTTTCTGGTGCAGGATCTCTTTACTGTATCTTGAGAACTCAGGAACTTTTTTTTTTTTTTTGCTGTGTTACTAAATAAAAACCGAGATGAACATTTTTGTACCGGCCGCCCCTCGCCTGTTTGGTGATTGGCAGCTCCGGCGGTGGGAGACGTGGGGTCTGCCTCATGTCTGGTACCTGACTGATTCCATTAGAGCCGCTGATCTGCACCATCTTGTGTGTGTATAACAATAGTACAGTACGACGGCGGCGGCGAAAAAAACAACAGAAGGGATGACTCGGCCGGCGCCTCGGAAAAAGAGCGAGAGAGTAAAAATGTCGCCACGACGCCGGCTGACGCTTTGATCATCGGATAACTGAGATCTGTAGGATCCGCAAATTTTAAGATTCCAGCAGAGATGACACAAGGATGATGACCATGGGACGTTATTGAGACATTGTATCGCAGACAGTAAGGAAGGGCGTCGGGCTACACAAACTTTTGAGTAGACGAGAAATTCAAAAGCGCTAAAGTTGGAGGGGACGTAGGAACCTTTCGGTAACATTTGAATTGTCGGTGTTATGATGATGATGATTAAATGAGGGGCAAATGCTTGTATAAGAGAACCTTAACAGCATTACTGAAAGCAACCAATACAGCGCACCTTTCATGTTGAAGAAATGGAAGCTGAGCTCCAATTGTAGTGTCAGACTGGCCCACCGGAGCATCAAGGATACCTCCGGTGGACCTAACCTGAAACCCAATACAAGACTCCAGGGGTCAAGCAGAAGACAACCTAAATTGGCAAATTCATAGTGGGCTGATGGAGGGTGGACCTACAGGATAAGACATTTTGGGTGATATAGAAATGGAAGCTGAGCTCTGGTTGGTGACAGCATCAGGCGGCCCACCAGAGCATAGGAGGACCTCCGGTGGGCCCAACTCTAACCCAATACAGGACTCCAGTGGTCAAGCGGGAAGACAATTAAACTGGAGGTTACTAGGGTCTATTTCTTGGGGCTGATTGATAGTGCCCCCAGAATAAGAGATTTGGATTGATAAGAAATGGAAGCTGAGCTCTGATTGGTAGGAGTGTCGAACTGGCCCACTGGAGCTCAGAGGATTCTCCGGTGGTCAACCTCTAACCCAATACAGGACTCCAGTGGTCAGGCAGAAGACAACCTAAATTAGAGGTTACTAGGGTCTATTTCTTAGGGGCTGATTGAGAATGGCCCTCCAGAATAAGAGATTTAGATTGATAAAGAAATGGAAGCTGAGCTCTGATTGGTAGCAGTATCAGACTGGCCCACCGGAGCATCAGAGGATCCTCCGGTGGGCCCAACCTCTAACTCAATACAGGACTCCAGAGATCAAGCAGAAGACACCCTGAATTGGAGGCTACTAATATCTATTTCTTAGGGGCTCATTGAGAGTGGCCCTCCAGAATAAGAGATTTGGGTTGATACAGAAATGGAAGCTGAGCTCTGATTGGTAGCAGTGTCAGACTGGCCCACCGGAGCATCAGAGGATCCTCCGGTGGGCCCAACCTCTAACCCAATACAGGACTCCAGGGGTCAGGCAGAAGAAAACCTTCATTGGAGGTTAATATGGTCTATTTCTTAGGGGCTGATGGTCAGTTGGCCTTCAAAATTAGAGATTTTGGGTGATTGCTGTAAAAAGGGATCTATAGATTATTGCGGACGTTACTCAATATGAGAAGTGAACAGTACAGGTGTCTGTGTGTTATACATTTGGTTACTATGTGTCTGTCCATAATTAATTAAATGACATTAGTAAGTAATTCCAAAGGGTTCACTTACCTGTGTCTATCCCGGCCCTATATTCTGCGGTTTAAGAAGACAAGTCGCACCCAGTTTGTTCACAAAATATCACTTTACTGAACACAAACCTCATGATACAAGATCAATAATAATTTTTTTGTTTTTCTTTTAAGGATGCGGACAAAAATATAATAATACCTGATGCCAAAGTAAGAACAAAGCTGAACGAACAGAAGGCACGAGGGTGCAGCCGGGTGGCAGCGCAGCAGAAGATGTACTAAGTCTTGGTAGATGACGGGATCAGTCAACAGCACTTACGGCGGATACACCGTACTGCACGCCCAGCGTATAACATCTCATCTGAGTGACTCATGTACAGTCCTAGTTCATGGAAATTAAGCTTAAAGGGGTTTTCCAGGCTAACAATGTTCAAGCCATAAGGATAGAACACACAGCACCCGAAAAGATCTGCTGATACACGGAGAATGGAAAAGGGAGCAGACAGTGCCATTCTGTGTGTAGTGGCCAAACCACGTTACTGCAGGATCTAAGCTGCAGTGGCTCAGTTCAGCCACTATACAGAGAATGGCGCTGTCTGCTTTCTGTCCCATTATCAGTGGCTACAATCAGCAGATCTGCTGGGGGGTGCTTGGTGTAAGAACCCCACAAATAACCAATAAACCCAAGGCAATCATTGTATATTACTTGTATAATAAACTCTTTCATGAATCCTTATGTTCAGTATCTCAAAAACTGCACGGCCAAAATTCTTCTCTCAGCTGAGGGTTTGTTACAATTGTATCCAGTCCACACAGTCTGGTCACTACTAAACACGTCAGCGATACAAATCTTTCTCCAGTTGTGTTTTGTTACAGTGTATCAGTGCAGAACTGTCTAGATTGGATGTCAATGTAACAAAGCCCCAGCTGTAAGATGTATATGGTTGGGAAAACTTATTTTTAACTTCCGGATGGAATAAATAAAGGTTGTATGCACTGATAAGACAGCCGGAATCTTGAGGAAGTATCTTAGAGTATTTCATAACTTTCTATTATCACCAGGGTTAAAGGGAACCTGTCACCAGGGACGTCATTTTCACTAAAGACAGATTGTAAAAGCCCATGACATCTGCAGTGCAAAAATGTCTCTCTATCTTTTTTAAGCATTGGCATTACAATATAATTGTATGTTATAACTTACTCTTGCATCCTGACAAAATCCTGGGGTAGTCACAGGGGTTGGGCTTTGGTTTGAATAAAAAAAAACAACATGTGACTTGTCTGGGCTGCAGGCTGCCTCCATCTTTGTGCTCCTGTACAGCTCATCCCTCTCCCATGTCAGCTCACCAGGCTGTGACCTCTGAGAAGGAGCAGGAGGGAGAAGCTGTACAGGAGCACAAAGGTGGGGGCTAAGCTCTGAGGAGTGAGTAACACACATAAGGCACATGTTGTTTTTTGAAATGCATCCAAACCAAGGTCCAGCCCCTGTTTTGTCAGGGTGCTTGTAAGTTATGACACAGAATTATAATGTAATGCAAATGCTTAGAAAAGGCATAAAGGCCGATGTGCTCTGCAGATGTAATAAGCTTCTGCAACCTGTTAAAATTAGGTCCCTGGTGACAGGTTCCCTTTAAAATTTATTTACATAAAATAGAGAATCCCTTTAAATGTTTGCACCAGAATAAATAATGACACAAGTTGTACACAAGCTGATCCCTATGACCTCGCAGACGATGGTGTGTGATAGAATCTGATGGATCTCAAAGCAGTGACGTAAGGAGTCTTGCAAATTTACAGAACACAGTCGCTTCACTAGGAAACAATGGGGGTAGTAGTTCACACTTACATCAAGTACCCAATCTATAACCCCCTCGTCCAGAGAGTCCTCCGCCATTGACAGACAGGAATTTGTTGTGTTGTTAAAGTGGGGTAGCACACCCCCTTAAACCCTTAGTGGCTATCTAGATGGAATCCCCTTAATTCAAAGAATTCTAAGAGCTGCTTATATGCAGGGCTACTCCATCTATGAGGTGAGTTGAGTCTCTTGCCTCAGGCAGCACTGACTGCAGCAAAATTAAGGGCAGCTTCGGGGGCGCAGTCACCTGCTATAAAGCAGGACCTGGCACCTAAAAATACTGTCTCTTAACACCCAATATCAGCAAGGGTGCGAGAGGCAGCACGGAGAACCCGCTTACTGAAAAACCTTTTTATATGACTACTATATGAGGCGAGGAAGCGCCATTCTATATGACTTGCCTCATGGAGCAGAGAGTCCCTGCCTATTATATGGAACTTGGCCAATAGCTTATGAGAGAATGGTTGGATAACTGATCTAAAGGTGGAGGGACCGTAAAGACCCTATAGGACATTATAAAGACCCTTGGAAGAGAAATCCCCAAACCTTAGCAGCAGTTAGGGAAACATAAACTCGGGGAAAATCCCTGAAAGGGCATCCCTTGTCTTCCCCATGTGCCCCCTGCCATATTTGGGGTCAGGCTTTAATAAAAAAGATTTTAAAACATTTTTGGGGTCCGGAAGGAATTTTCTTCCCGTTATGGGGTAATCGCCTTGTACCTTTTTTTGCCTTCCTCTGGATGAACACCATAGGGTTATAGGATAGCCTTGATGGAGAAGCATCTTTATAGGACACAATGATACAATGTGTACTCGACGTGATACAGGAAGACAGTTTGCGAAAAATCCTTAATCAGGAAGAAGTCGTGAAACGCATCGGAGCGAATGTTACGTAGTAAAGCACAAAAAGAGAAGGTAGATCTGATGTTGCAGCTTATAGAAGCGGCCCAGGCCCCAACACTGAAATCAACCCCCCTCCCCACTCAAAGGAAACCATCACTCGAAACGACAAAAAGGAATATTCAATCGGCTAAAATGAACCTCAAACACAAGAAGAGCCCAGGACCCCATGCATAGAGCTGATCCCCCATTCCTGCAAGTTATATCCCCCTCCCCAGTAAGGACACCACAGTAAATCGAATATCACTTGGCTGTTTAAATTGAGAACATTCTCACGGAGAAGACGTCAGTGGGCACGGATGGGTATCGCGTGCCCTCTCCAAACACACGCACGCACTGGACAGACCTCAGCATACAACCATACAGGGCTGGAAGACCCCCATATAACCAGGGATGATGGGTACGTCACCAGAAACGGTGGGAGAGACCACCATGAACACAAAAGGATCATGCAAAGGGTTGGGGTGCAGAAGACCACTCACAGAAGTGCACAGACGGAGAGGTATCAGCGCCCTGCATACAGACCGTGGGACTGACATGCAATGGGCCCTGACAATTGGCAGATCTTGGCGGAATTCGTGGCTGGCCCCTGGTGGTATCTCTGCCCTGGTATCAGCTGGAGACCGCTACTCATACCCACCCTACTGGTAGCACTGATACAACGCTTCACAACACAACCATACCACAACACACAGACAAAGGGGTACAGGACGCCCCCCCCCGTCCCCTGTAATGCCACCGGCTACACGCTGTTGGGGTTGTAACACAAAACGTTGAACTGCAAGTTTTCATCCCAATGTCGAAGCAGCACAAAGAGCTGCTGAGCGGCGGACTTGACCGTGGCCAGAGTGCGTCCCTCCGGGATCTTCTGCTTACACAACCACCGGTCAGCCTTGGCCGCTAGTAACTCCCACTCGATGAAGTAAGCGGCGGAGTTGTTCTCCAACCAGGCCAGGGCGACGGCGGTGGCCCAGATCATGCTTTCTGGATGCGACTTGCGTTGTTCTTCAATACTCTCCATCCAAGACTGGACCTCGGTGGAATCAGACTCTGACCCCAATCCACTGTCTGTGTGAATGGAGGCAGAGTCTTGAACGCTCTCGGGAGAAGAAAAGCGTCGCACAGGGAGGACGGGGAGGGTCAGTTCGTTCTCTGATTTTGTGGATTGGGAAGGACTGTCCAAGGCGCTACTGGAGAGGTGGCGTGTTCTGGGCTGCTGGCACACGTCTTCACCAAACCCGTTCAATGTGCTGTTATGGTCTTCGTCTGGGGCCAACAGCTGCCCTGTGCCTACAGAAGATTGTCCCTGGTCTTTACGTGACGGAGAGGAGCTGTGAGACATTGGGCTCAGAGCAGAGCGATGACTTGTGAATGGAGATGTCCACTTCAGTTTATCCATGGGGATGTTGGCTGCATCAGCGAAGGCCTGGGTCATTAGAAATGCTCCACAGGCCAACTGCAGGGTCACCTGCGAGGAGGACAACACATCACATAGAGGGGTCAGAACTTCAACTGAACCTCATTGTTCCTCATATTTTGCAGTCAAAGAATTGAATTCCTCCTGAAGATGAAACCCATCCAGTCCTCGTAAACAGCACCTGCAGAAGATACCTCCTCTTCTTATAGATTGTTACAATACATCAGTCTGGAGGATTGTCTAGACTTGATACAATTGTAGACTTTGACTACTACGGCCAATCACTGACTGCATTGGTCACATGTGCAAGAAGGGTGGTGTCACTGTTGATTTGTCACCACTTTTATACATGTGACCCTTGAGGTCAGTGATTGGTCACAGTGATCATGGTCAAACCCTTTTAATCCAGGAGGTCCCTAAATATATAAAAGCATTTTTCAATTCATGGACAGCAAGCAGAGATTTTAGAAATTAGGAGTACACTAGTTAGCTCTGTATTTCTAGCAGCAAGCAGCGGCAGAGACAAATGATTTATATACATTACACTGGAGTTGCCCTTTAAATCTTCAGTAGATGAAAGGATTCAGGTGCGGGAATCCCCCGGCTGATACTCACCAGCGGCAGGTAGTCAATGTTCTCGCTCTCACTCTCGTCGCTGCCTTTCCCAGGAGACTTGATCATAAATCCTTTGGCTGCTCGAGTCAGAAGCCGCGTCTTATTGAGGCTCAACCTAAGACAAGATGACAAATAAGGATTTCTGAAGGAACACGAAATGAATGCCGGGGGATCTATGAGCTCTGGTTACCTGGCGGCAAAGAGGCTTTCTATAGACCTCTGAGAATGGGACGAGGAGACAGACGGACTGCGGGGGGCAGCTGCAAGACAAAAGCAAGACGGGGGGCCAGGGGGGCTGTCATTTGTAGGCATAGCTAGACATAATACTCATCATATATGTAATAGCACTAGATCAGCATCCTGGTACAGGAACAAAATACCAAAGCAACAGTAAAGTCACTTTTTACAGGAAGACCATCCCAATGGCTTTCCCATGAATTCATCATCTCTCTGACCTTGTGGAAAGCTGCAGCGCTCCCATCCCGAGGACACTGGAGTCGTGCAGGGCGATATGGCACTCTCATCGACGTCTGCGAAGAGTATAAGCACATTACTACCTGTCATCTGCCGTCCTGATGGATTTATATTCCAGGATTGTAGCATCTTCACTGGGGGGGGGGGGGGGGGGGACATATCCTCACACTGCTGTGCTCTAAGTTCTCTTTTTTCCATTGCTCTAAAGCACAACCAATGGCTCAGCTTGGGCCCACTGAGCCTTGAGTTGCAGCCCGCACCTGCTGCAAGACAGACACCAATGAGCCATCCATGATGTTCATTGTTGCAGGAGGTGGGGTAGCACTGACTACGCAACATCGCTCACAGGTCCTTTTCTGCTCTGTGTCCTGACGCTAGTTGAATGTGCCAAAAGCAGGACCCAGGAGCAGGAGAAGACCTGGAGCAGTGAGTAGATTTCAGCTGACAATCACTCACCACTCCCGGTCCTCTCCTGCTCCGAGCTCCAGCATTATTGTCTTCTCTGGGAGTTTACAGGATTATTATCTGCTCTGGGGTCAGCAGTGTTATTAGTCTGCTCTGGCATCTCCAGTATTTTTAGTCTGCTCTGGGTTCTCCAGACTTATTAGTCATCTTTTCTAGGTCTCCAGAATTATTAGTCTTTTGGTCTGTGGCCTCCAGTATTTTTAGTCTGATCTGGGGTCTACAGAATTATTCGTTGTCTGCTCTGTGGTCTCCAGAATTATTAGTTGTCTGCTCTGGGGTCTCCAGAATTATTAGTCGTCTGCTCTGGGGTCTCCAGAATTATTAGTCGTCTGCTCTGGGGTCTCCAGAATTATTAGTCGTCTGCTCTGTGGTCTCCGAATATTAGGTCTGGTTGCTACTGGGGTCTCCAGAATTATCTATTAGTCGTCTGTCTGTGGCTCCAGAATATTAGCGTCGTGCTCGTGATCTCCAGAATTATAGTCATCTGCTCTGTGATCTCCAGAATAGTAGGCGTCTGCTCTGTGATCTCCAGAATTATTAGTCATCTGCTCTGGGGGATCGCCAATATTGTGTTGCCTGTGTCTCCAGAATTATTATGCGTCTGCTCTGATCTCCAGAATTATAGTATCTGCTCTGGATCTCGAATTATTAGGACGTCTTCTGCTCTGGCGGTCTCCAAAATTATTAGTCAGTCTGCTCTGTTGATCTCCAGGAATATATTAGTCGTCTGCTCTAGTGGTCTCCAGATTAACAAATGATTGCTCTGGGGGCTCCAGAATATATTATTGTCTGCTCGAGGGGTTCTAATATTATTGTGTGCTTTGGGGGGCTTTCCCTTTTATTACTAACTTGCATGTGGTCTCCAGTATTATTGTCTGCTCTGGTGGAACGGTTTCATTGTCTGTATGTATAATTACATGGCGCGGGGGTCCTTATTGGTTATGAATGCAGATATTGGGTTCTAGTGTGGTATGTGTGTAGTATTGGGGTGTGTTGTGCATCAATGGGTAGGTTACTAGTGGGGGTCCTTTATGTTGAGCCCCTCACACCAATAAGGTTGTGCAGTTCCGTTCCGTTTACTCAGTTTTGGTTTTACCAGAGACGACGTGGAGGGGCTCTGAGCGGTTCAATGCATAGAGCTAAGAGCACAGCAGTGTGAGGACACGCCCCACTGCTACAATCCTGGAGATTGTCAAACCTCTTGACGGACGTAAGAGGACAAAGCTCCTAGCGACAAATTCTTTCGTCTGATGAGTCGGTTATACACAATGGATTGCGATCGCCCCAGTCCTGAATGGAGAATCCTCGTAGGCGGCGACGTTCCACGAGCTTAAGCTGCGTTGGGTGAGCCGCTGTTTGGAGCAGCTCCCTAGCGGGGATGAGGGCATCCTCCTCAGTCAGTGGGATGAGGCCTCCAGACAAAGACAGAGGAAGAAGAAAGAGAGAGGGAGAGAGAAAAGGACCAGACGAGAGACCACAGTTAACACAACGGAAAGGACGGGCGATGGAGACGTGAGGGACGGGGTCTGGGGACACAAATAAACAGATAAAGCCAAAAAAACTACAGAAGGACAAACAGAAAACCTGAAGGAGCCCATGGGTGCCGGAAGGTGGGGAGGTGTTCTGACAGAGCTATTACCTGTGTGGGTACTCACACGCTGGGCATGTCGAAGTTGCTGCTGAGAACTAGGGAACGAAGGCCTGTACTTGCTGATGAAGTTACAGGCCTTGACTGGCAGTGAATGGCGTTCAGTGGAAGCGGCGCCCAACACCTAGAAAGGATGACATGGAGAAGGTGTGACAGGGAGCGCCCTGGGCACAATACCGGATGTGATGGGCGGTGCAGAGGAAGATTTTATAGGTTATAAGTGGGGCATCATATGTGGAGGGCCACAGAATTATACAAGAGGGGGACGGGTCACAGGCAGGGGGCCATCATACAGTGGGAGGGGCCACAGAAGTATTACAAGAGGGGAGCGACACAGGCAGGGGGGCATCATACAGTGGGAGGACTACAGCAGATAACAAGAGGGGGGCACAGGCAGGGGGCATCATCTACAGTGGGAGGTGCCACAGCAGTATACAAAGGGAGGGCACACGGAGGGGGCATCATCAGTGAGACACAGCAGTATACAGAGGAGGGCACAGCAGGGGCATCATACAGTGGAGGGCCAAGGGAGGGGGCAATATACAATGGGGACAACAGAAAGGGGGCATTGTATAGTAAGGGTATCAACATGAAGGAGGTGGGATATACGCTGTTGGTATTATAAATACTCTGAAGGTATGATTACTGTGTGGAGACTTAATGCCTGACATTGTGTCTGAGTGGCACTCAGTTTCCAAGGAAATAAATAGGAGACAATAACAATTAACTGGACCTCTTTCGGCGTCCTGTCATCCTTGAGCCTCCTAGGAATAGAGGACCAACGGCTCCCCCCCTCGCCCCTGTCAGCCGCGTCTGGCTATACATTGCATATAACTATTTCAGTGGGGAGGAAAAGCTAACATTGACGTCACATTAAACCGGCCCCGGGGCTCAGCTCTGAGTGGAGAGGACTGAAAGAGGTTATCGGAGCTCTCGCCCTTCTCAGCTTCATGCGAGTGCCATCTGAAATATATGAGAGAACATAGTTATGCAGTAGTAGTGACTGCAACTTGTAGAACCGGTGACCCCATACCACAGCCACGGGAGTGAACCCCCTAATTATCTGTGTTGACCCATCCATGAAATGACACTCACATATTGAATTGTTTCACCCTAAAAGATGTATGGACCCCCAATTGCAGCACAGTGACCCCCTTATAGGCTGTGTCGGATCCCATTGCAGCCACCACGTAGTGACCCCCTAATGGTTGTGGCGGACCCCATTGCCGACACAGTGACCCCATACTTATCGTTGTTGCGGACCCCCATTTTGCAGAGCACGTGACCCCCACGTAATTTAGCTGTGTGACCACCCCATTGCAGACACAGTGACCCCCTAATTAGCTGGCGGACCCCCATTGTTGCAGCACGACAAGGACGCCCCTAATTAGCTATGTGTGTACTCCCCATACACAGACACAGATGACCACACCTAATAGCTGACGGGTGTGTTCCCCCATTTACAGACACAGTGACCACCTTATTAGCGTGTGTGACCCCCCATGCAGACCGCAGTGACTCCGTAACAAAAACTTTAGTGATGCTATAATGACAACCATGTGTACCCCCATAACATCAGCCACAGAGTTTAGTGAGACTATCTGCCAATCATTGACATCCAAAATTGATGTCCGTCTCCACTTTGTCAGTGGACTCCCCTAAAACCTGATATTTCACCAACCACTTGTGTCTTTAGCAGGGTCGAGCACTGGAGAGGGATCGTGGGATGAGGAAGGTTCACGTTATTCAGTGAGAATACAATAGCCCAAAAACTATGGCTGATAACAGGAAGCAATAGACTGATCCACCTGTCCTATAGACAACTTCCCCTGATGAGAGGAGAGACATCCTAATCGTCGACATGCTTAATAGGGATACTGAGATGCTGGACCCTGGCCTCTGTCCCCGGTGCTGAAAACGTGTGAGCTTCTGCTCTGCGCACTCCTTACTGTCAGCATTCCCATTGTCCTAATGAAGATCCAGTTCTATGCAACATTCTACATCTCATATTCCTCCTACAGCAGCAGCAAACAATCACAAGATAGAGGCTTAGAGGTTCCTACAGAAAGACATCTGTCCTGTGGTGCCTCCACCTCAAGGCTATCAAACGTCTCAGGTTATGTCAGGTCTATTTGATAAGATCCTCAGCTTATCTTCAACCCTGAGGTACATGCGGTCATGAATAAGACTACATTCATGGAGTGAAAGCATGTAGAAAACTTAGGAGTTAGTTTTCAGGCTGTATGATTACAGTGGTGATGCCCTAAGGATAACTTTAAGGATTAGACCCAAGAGGAGTCCCAAAAGTGTCACATGCAGATGTGTCGAGGATCTTCGTTTTTTTCAGGGACAATCCTGGTCTAGACCCGCGGCCCACTCCATGGCTTTTCATTGCCCCATTGTGCTTTACCTGTACCAGACCCCCGAGCTTCAGTTTACGCTAACGTCTGCCCATCGAGTGAGCCCTCAGATGTACTGATGCCTGAAAAGCCCCCAGGTTTCTCTACCAGGACCCACCACTCAACTTACTGAACCCCCAAGTTCCTCCATTGCCCGATTATGACTTCCCATAGGACTCAAATTCGTGCACCCATACTTCCCTTCAGGACTTCATGGACCCCGATACGTACCCGCAGGACTTCACTGGAACACCTCAATATCCTTCCCCAGTCATAGGGACTCAGTGGCACCATACTTCCGCAGGACTTTTCTTGACACCCATACTTCCCGTTGCACCAGGACTTCACTGACACCCATGGCTTCCACCCTCAGTACCTGACACCATTGACACCCATTCACATCACTTCAGGACTTCACTTGACACCACACATACTTCCCACGTCAGAGACTTTCATTGACACCCATACTTCCCTTAAGGATTCACATTGACACACCCATACTCTCCCTTAGGAATCATCTGACATCTCCATAACTTCATTCAGAAGACATTTACACGTGACGACCATACTGTTGCACCTCAGGACCTTCACTAATTTGGCTACCATTACTTCCCTTCGGATCCTTGCCAATTGGCGTACTCCATTTAATGTGCTTCCCTTTCAGGAACCTTCATGTCGCGCCGGCACCCATACTTCATTCAGACTTACTTGGCATAACAATACTTCCTTCAGACTCACTGACACCCATACTTCCCTTCAGGACATTCATTGACAATCATACTTCCCTTCAGGACTTTCATTGGCACACATACTTCCCTTCAGGACTTCACTGACACCCAGACTCTTGCCCTTCAGGGGATCTTGACTGATGACGACAACACCCATACCATCCACATTCAGAAGACTTTTTCAGCTGAACACACCGTTAAACTTCCAGAACTTCAGGACCTGTCAGACGACCAATACTTCTCCGTTTCAGAGATTACTCAATTGGGCACATTCATGAACTCCCCTTGCACACGAGATGTCTTGACAATATGGCACCCATACTTTGCCCTTCCACGGCCTTCATCGGCACACATATTCACTTCAAGACTTCCACTGACACCTCTTCCCTTCGGACTTCAAATGAAATGACACAATACTTCCCTTCAGGACTTCATTGACACTCATACTTCCCTTCAGGACTTCATTGGCACACATACTTCCCTTCAGGACTTCACTGACACCCATACTTCCCTTCAGGACTTCATTGACACCCATACTTCCCTTCAGGACTTCATTGACACCCATACTTCCTTCAGGACTTCATTGACACCCATACTCCCTTCAGGACTTCATGGCACCTATACTTCCCTTCAGGACTTCATTGGCACCCATACTCCCCTTCAGGACTTCATCGGCACCCATACTTCCCTTCAAGACTTCACTGACACCCATACTTCCCTTCAGGACTTCACTGACACCCATACTTCCCTTCAGGACTTACTGACACCCATACTTCACCTTCAGGGACTTGTTGGCACCCATTACTTTCTCCTTCGCTTGATTGCAACTCAAGAATCTGGCCAGTTCCATGGACGATCAACTTTTGGAGAACTGAGCTCAGATCAATGACACCATCAATCATCCCCCGTCATGATGCCCCCATGTCCAACCACAAACAGACAATATGCTTCACATCTATGGAGTTTCTGGCCTCCATTGTCATAACTTTTCCACCTTTGGGGCCATTGAGCCTTCACTAAAACCACTACCTCTAAAGCCCAAGATCTTCACTGACACCATTGCTTCACCACAGGAGATCCCTGATGTTCATTGACTCCACTGCTCCATCAATGAGTCCTATGTCTTCACTTACAGCACTGCACAACTTCTGGAGATGCTGGCACTATTCAACTTTGACTCCACGCTATCAACCCCATGGCATCTTCCAAAACCTTCCATGAAACTGCACCACACTTTAAGACACTAAAGACATTAGGCCTAATTCAGACCACCTCTGAAGCCCCAGGGCCTAGATTCACTGACATGATCAATTCCACCGCGTAAGCTCCAAAGTGCGGCTACACTCTTGACAAGTACGTGCCTACATGTAACCCCATGTAACCCCACTGTTTCACCAATCCTGAATTTCAATGATTTTGTGTATATTTAGGTTTTAATAGGCTCATGTGGGCTATGTGAGTCTTATTGAGTGTCGGCACATATACCTGTGAGACAGAACCCCTCGTACCCCCAATCCGGGCACTTAAACTTACATCTTTAACCATGCAGAGATTTTTTCGACAAAAAAGTTCGGCTTCCCTCTCGGCCAGATGCCTCAAGTTCCGGTAATGGATTCAATTCCTGTCCTTGGCGCCAAAGATGATTTGATAGAAACTGTCTCGTCGGTTGCACAGGTCGCTCTCCTAGTGTCACGTCTCTGCTCTCTCGTTCCCTGAACAGCTTCTGGATGTCGAATGTGATTTCCCACTGCACTGGATGTTTGCCCTTCAGACCCCTGACCACAGCTTTGCACATGAGGAGGAGGTCTAGTGAAGATGCATGGGACTCATGACCCCGAGAGATGTATGTTCTCCTGGTGGGAAAGTGCCTACAGGACAGCCCCAGCCTCGGTTCGAAGGGGTGAGAGAAGACCTGTGCACTGGCAATCTATGAGGAAAGGACGGAGAACAATATTGACTACCTTATGTATAGAACCAGATCCTGACGCAATGACTTAATGTGGTTAATTACACACTTCTTATGCAATTGAGCATTGCTTGATCTTTTAGGACAGAGAGGGGTCCACACAACACATTAAAAAAACGTCGGGATGGCACGTGAACATGTTGCGACCGGATGTGCGAATCGCAATGTGATCAGTTTCCAGGCGAGGTCATTGTATAATCATTATGGGACACCTCTGTACACAGACTCTGAGAGGAAGACAATGCCGAATGGTCGAGCAACGAGACGGGTATATTAGTGGTTCAAAGTGCCCCTGTATTATAGCTGAATTATTATAATTATCACATTCTTATTATATTAGCAGCTTGCCTGCTAGCGATGTATGAAAAGAGTGTACGCTGCTTGGTTTCAATAAAGACATCTTGAATGAATCCACCAGAGGGACGCCCGACTCATTCATTAAATCATGCACGTAAATAATGACATTGGGAGCCATCTAAGACATGGGAACTCCGTGTGTATTTGATTAACAGTATCATGGGTTATTCACCGGAAAATGTGCAAATACAGAAGAATATTCACAGCAAAGAAGAGGACCGCTTGATGTGGACCGAACGTGGAGAAGTCGTTCAGAGCTGATCCCAGAAGAGACAAAAAATGCCCAGGTTATACCAGCATATTCCATATAACTCGTGCGCTGGCAGATGTAGTATACCAGTATATACCCATGATATATATTATAATTATTATACAGGAGATCCCAAGGTTAAGTACTGGCTGTAACATATATCATTATATCCAGGAGGATCCCCAGAGTTATACCAGCGTACCATATATTCATTACATACAGGAGATCCCCAGGTTATACCAGCTGTAGCATGAGTTATCGTTATATAATGAGATCCCAGTATACCGGCGGCTGTACTATATCATTATTACAGGAGATCCCCCCCAGGTTATACCGGCTAGTTATACAATTGTCACTTAATTTATACAGGAGATCCCCAGGTATACCGGCCTGTACATATACGTCATTATATACGACGGAGAGCCCAGGTATCATGGTCTATACCACGCCGGTGGTAAACAGTATATTGATTACAACAGGGGATCCCGGTGTATTACCAAGCCTGTACATCTATCAGTTGAATATTACAGGAGCTCCCCAGGTTTATACCGGTGGTACATATATCATTGTATATACCAAGAAAAAAGACCCCCAACCAGAGTATACCAGGCTGTTAACATTGTATCAAGTAATACACGTGAGCGATCGCCCAGTTAGTTTATAACGTGGCTCTACATCTATCATTTATACAGGGGGGATTCCCAGGTTATACCGGCTTCTTAATATCCTTATACACAGGAGATCCCCAGTTATCCAGCTGTATACGCAGTAGACTCACTTAAGATACAGGGCACGATGACCATGGTTTGCTCTACCAGCTCGCTACATCATGAACAGTTCAATACAGGGATCCCAGGTTCATGGGCGATATACCAGCTGCAGACATGATGCATTATATACAGGAGATCCCAGGTTTATACCGGCTTTGTTGTAGCAGTTATATTCATTCGATAGACAGGAAGTACCCCAAGGTTTATTGACCAGTCAGTGTAACAATAGTATCATTATATACACGCGAGAGTCCCCCAGCAGTGGATCACCCGGCTCCACATAGATCAGTATTACGAGGGGATCGCCCGGTGTAACCGGCTGTTGTACTTATATCATTTATACACAGGAGTCACGTCCCCACAGGTGTATACCAGCTGGTAAGTTGTACTAATATGCATATCTAACGGAGATCCCAAAGGTGTTTCTGAAAACTCAGCTTGTAGTACTATCTCATTAATCACCATGAGCTCCCCGGTATATACGGGCTGACTATATATCAGTTATATTTCACCGAGAGATGAGCAAGTATCAGTACCAGCTGCACATGTGTATCATTATGTACAGAAACCCCAGGTTATACCAGCTTGATACATATATCATTTATGTACAGGACCGATCCCGAGGGTGAGGCTTATACCACAGGCTTTACCCTCAACTCAACTATATTGTATTACAGGGAAGGTCCGCCAGGTTATACACACGCCTATGTACAATATTCATCTATTGTAATAACAGAGATCCCCACGAGCACATACTCTACTCCGGGCATTCCGTTGATGATACCGACCCCCCCCCCCCCATATATCATATATAGCGAGGCACCGGACCTTCCCAGCAGGTTATACCAGCCAGATCGCTTATCGCATATATGTATCATACAAGGTATGGGTATCACCACGGTCCCCAATATTCGGTCCCCCCAAACAATATACATATTTGTGCATCGTTAACATATATCAATATACCAGTGACAAGATCACCCATGGTTATACAGAGCTTACATTAGAATCAATATATACATGGGATTACTCCCCACAAGTGTGGTATGAACCGGCCACAGGGTTATTACCAATATATCCAATTCATATGTATCAGGAGCAACACCACCACCAGATTACATTCATATACGAGACAGACGCACTGAAACTATATTGCAGCGTAATATTAGCAGGACAGTCCCACAGGCCATACCGGCGACTGTAACATAATCATTAGGATACAGGAGGATACTATCCAGGTTTTTATACAGACGCGGCTGTAACATATATCATGGGAAACACTAATACAAGGCAAGATCCCCAGGGGCATATACAGCCTGTACAATATATATACCATTAATACGGTCCAGGTATAGGGTCCCCAAGGTCACTAATACCGCGATACCTTAATACGTTAACATTATATACAAGGAAGGATACCCGGGAGTTATGCAGCCACTAAGTTTACATATCTCCGATTATTATACAAGGAGACTCCCAGCGTGTCTATACGGCGCATTACCGTACATATATTCATTATATACAGGAGATCCCCAGGTAGTAACCGGCGGAGGTACATGTACATATATCAATATATACAGGGAGTGCTCCAGGGTTATACCAGCTGTACATAAATCAGTATTATACAAGGGAGACTCTCCAGGATATACCGCCTGATACAATATATACATTAATATACATTGGAAGAATCCCAAGGTTTGCTTATAACCAGCAGTTATATGTACATTGATAAAGTCATACTATAAAGGACAAATTCCCCAGGGTACACACACAGATATAAAAACTGCTAACATATACTACATTTATACTATACAGACGAGATCCCCGTAGTGTTATACACATTATAACCAGTGTACATATAGATCATCGCAAGAGTAACTAGGAGATACCCCAGGTGTATACCAGCTGTACAGATATCATTATTTATACTAAGGAGATCCCCACAGTGCGTATTACACGGCTCTGTACATCATTATTACCATAATATAAGGAGATCCACAGTTAGTACCGGCATACCAAGCCTGTACAATCTCATTTATAATATCAGGACGAAGAGCCCGACAGGTATATCACACGGCTTGTACATATTATCTCCTTTAGACAGGACATATCCCCAGGTCTATACCGGCTGTAACCAGCCAATATCCACTATAAAGCAACCGGGTCCCCAGGATATAACACCGGGTATCTGGAAAATAAATCATTATATACAGTGAATACAGGACCAGGTCACTGATACCGGTTGTACATATTAGATCAGTATGTATAACAGGAGACTCACCATGTCACACAATATAAGCCCAGCTATGTACATCACAGACGTCATTGATATTACAGAGATATCGAGATCCCCAGGTTTATACCAGCATTGGATGACTATTAAGGTCACGTTATAATACGAGGTGATGCCCCACAGGGTAGTGGACATACTACGCATGCTACACATTATCACTACATCTATAAAGAGATCCCCAGAGTTAATTAACAGCCATACTGTACCATATATCGTTTATTAATAAGCAAGGAGAGCCCACACCAGGATACCGGCCTGACATATAATCTGATTTATATAGTAGAAGGGGATTCCCCAGGTTATATACCAGGGCATGTTACACTTATCAATTATATAGCGGAGTCTGGCAGAGGTCCCTGCAGTGTTTTATACGGACAGCTGTACATCTGAATCCATTATATAGAGGAAGGGGTCCCCAGGTTATACCAGCTGTACATATATATATCATTATTACGAAGGAGATCCCAAGGGCATATACCAGCCCAAATCTGTAATGATGTGACATTAGTATGAGAGGGAGGGTCACCCAGTTCTGTACTCAATATACCGGCTGAGTACATCTATCATTATATAGAGGGGTCCCCAGGTGTTGGACCAGACCCGATGTATATATCTATCTTGTATATACAGGAGATCGCCAGGTGTTTTCCCCGAAGCTGGTTACACGATTATGACCATTAGTATACAGGAGTCCCCAGTGATACCGGCTGTACATCTATCATTATATCAGGAGATCCCAGGTATAAAACAAACCGGCTACATTATGAGCTATATACAGGAGATCCCCGTTATACCGGTACATATCCTGAAGGGATCCCAGCTGATTGAGGCTTTCATATGTCATTTATATACAGGATTCCCCAGGTTATTACCGGCGTACAGATACCATCATATATATACAATGAGTTCCCCCAGGTTTATACGGCTGTACATCTATCATTAATATAAGAGAGATAGGCGCCCAGGTGTTTATACCGGCTGTAACTATATCATTAGATATAGCGGAGGAGATTCCCCAGGTTTTAATACCGAGCCCGTTACATATATCATTATATAAGGAGATCCCCAGTTATACCGAGTACCTATCATATCGAGAAGCCATATACTGTCATGTACTTATACATGAGAATCCCCAGGTAGTTAATAACGATCTGTTATCATATCATGTAATACAAGACTCCCAGGTATACCAGATGTACATATATCATTTATCAGGAAGATCCCCAGGGTTAATCCCGGCGGTACATCTTCACTGCCTATAGAGGAGGTATCCCCATGTTCTATACCAGCTGTACATACTATCATTATTAGAGGAGTTACCCCAGGTTTTACACAGCTGTACATAGATCGATATTATACAGGATATGCCGAGGTTATACCGGCTGATACCTGATCATATATAAGGAGTCCCCAGGTTTAAGGCGCGCGTACAATCTATCTTGAATAAGAGATGTCCCGAGGTTATACCAGTGTACCATATATCCATTATATACAGAGAATCCCAGGGTTAAACGCGGCAGTGACATATTCACTTATATACAGAGATGCCCATTATTACCGTGTACATATATCTTATGACAGGAGATCCCAGGTTAACCGCTTGTACAACATGATATCATTATATACAGAGATTCCCCATGTTATACCGCGTGATACATAATTTTCCAGGAGATCCCAGGTTATACGGCGTACATATATCATTTATACAGGAGATCCCAGTTTACCTGGCTGTACATTATCATTATATAAGGATGTCCCAGGGTTATACCGGGCTGTACATTACTCATTAATAATTAAGGATATCCCAGGTTCTACCAGCTGTAATTATATCATTATATAACAGGAGATTCCCCATTTAACCGGCTTGCTTACATATATCTTATATAGAGGAGGATCCCCAGGTTATACCGCTGTACATATATCATATATACAGGGATCCCAGGTACATACCAGCTGTACATAGATCTTATATACAGGAGACCCAGTTACCACGGTGTACATAATCAACGTATATATACAGGAGGATCCCCAGGTATACAGCTGGACAATATTCATTATATACAGGAGATTCCCAGTTTAACCAGGTACATATATCATATAGATACAGATAGAAGATGCCCAGTTTATACCATGTACATTATCAATATAAATACGGTGATACAGAGATATCCTATCCAGGTATCCGCAGTTTGTATACATTATATATCTATGAACAGAGATTCCCCCCAGTTTATACAGGCCTGACATATACTTATATACAGGAGCCTGCAGGTGTATACCGGCTGTAACATATATCATTATATACAGGAGATCCCAGTATACCACGATGTAATATATCATTAATTACAAGGGATCCCCAGGTTATACCAGCTGTACTATATCATTATACAGGAGATTCCCCAGTTGTTATAACCGGCTGCTACATAAGTTCTTATATACAGGAGTCCCTCAGGTTATAGCCGGGTGTACTTCCTGATATTACAGGAGGATCCCCATGGTTATAAGGACCGCTGACATATATCATGTATATACATGGAGATTCCCCCAGTGTTATACCGGCTGTACAATATATCATTATATACAGAGATCCCCAGGTTATACGCCAGTGACATAATATTCTGATACAAGGACGATTCCCCAGGTCTATACCGGTCTTACATCTATCATATATACACGGAGTCCCCAGGTTTTTACCAGTTAACATAGATCACTTATGATATAACAGAGAGATCTCCCCTGTTACACAGCTTAAATATCATTATATCAGGAGATCCCCAGGTTATACCGGCGGTGTACTATGTAATTATAATCAGGAGATCCCAGGTTGCTTATACAGCTCGTCATATATCATTTATATACAGGAGAGTCCCCCACCGGTTATACAGCTGTACATATTATTTATACAGATATTCGCCCGGTTATTACGGCGTACATTAATCATTTATATACAGGCGATCCCAGGTTATACCAGTGGTTACTATAAATCATTATATACAGGATATCCCCTAACCAGTTATTTTACTGAATTCCCCGTATTACCGGCTGTACATATATCATTATATAAGGAGATCCCCAGGTTATACCGCTGTACATAGTAGTCATTATGGCATATCAGGGAGAGTCCCCAGGTTATCTACCGCTGTACATATATCATTAATACAGTGAGATCCCAGGTTTATAGACCGTGCTGTAATATATCATTATATATACAGGAATCACAGGTTTCTATAACCGCCTTGTACATTATATCATATATAAGGAGGCCCCAGGTTATACCGGCTGTACATCTCATATATACAGGAGGTCCCCAGGTTATACCGGCTGTACATATATCATTATATACAGATACCCAGTTAACGGGTAATATATCTATATACAGGAGATCCCCAGGTTATACCGGCTGACATATATCATTATATTACAGGGGATCCCAGGTTAACCGGCTTGATACATATTATCATTATATACAGGATCCCCAGGTTATACCAGCTGTACATAATTCATATATCAGGAGACCCCAGGTATACCAGCTGTACATATAATCTTCAGATGCAGGAGATCCCCAGGTTATACCGGCTGTACATATATCATAAATACAGGATGATCCCCAGGTTATACCTGCAGCTGTACCATTATATCTCATTATATACAGGAGTCCCCAGGTTATTACGGACTAGTACATCTATCATTATAACAGGAGGTTCCCGGTATACCGCTGTACATATATCATTATATACAGGAGTAGTCGCCAGTTATGCCGCTGTACATATATCATTATATAACAGGAGATCCCCAGGTTATTACGGCGTTGTCATATAATATTATATACAGCAACCCCCAGGTTAGTAACCATGCTGTAATATATCATTATATGACGAGTGTATAACGCGAAATCTCATTTCACAGGAGCAGTTTATACCACCGGCTGTACATATATCATATAATACAGGAGTACCCACGGTTATCCGGCTGTACATATACATAATACAGGAGATCCCCAGTTATACCGGCTGTAACATATATCAATTATATACAGGGATCCCCAGGATTATACCGCTGTACAATATATCATTATATACGCTAGATCCCAGTTTATACCAGCTTACATAATATTAATATCAGGAGATCCCCATGTTATACCTTACTGTACATATTATCATTATATCAGTGAGATCCACAGGTTTAACGGCTGGACATGATATCTATATACAGGAGATCACCAGGTTTAACCGGCGTTACATATATCATTATATACAGGAGATCCCCAGGTTATACCAGCTGTACATATATCATTATATACAGAAGATGCCCAGGTTATACCAACAAGAACCAGAAGAAGCCCAGGTTATACCAGCATGATCCATATCACTGCATAAAAGATGAATAACTTACCCAATGTAAAATACAATACACACATTCAGAAATGCCCATGTTATACCAGCATGGTAGTTATCATTACATAGAAAAAAATAGTATTTGAATTGAGTGTTTAACCCCTCTTCTCCTCTCACACACATGTGTACATGGACTATCAGGGATAGCCTCACCCAGATCTCCCGGGCTGCTGAAAGGCTGACTGTCCGAAGAAGATTTCAGAGAGAGAGAGGTCTCCTGTTGGGTGGAGGGGCTTCCTGACGCTTGTGGACCCTCATGTGTCAGTGGGGAATCCCAGTCATGGCAGAACGAGAGGCAGCTCTGCTGAAGAAGAGATGGCCGCCTGGCGCCAGCTCCCCTAATTTTTGTGGTGCTGACAAATGGGCTGATGGACAGAGATGACTGATGGAATCCAGATAATGGATATGGGGGAAAAAAAAAGATGGCGGAGCATTACTATCTTATAATTACTGGTGAATTTCTGTAATAACCACATTCCATACAGAACCATTTCCCTGCTCTTACCAGGTATCTCAAGGAGGGAGGATGTCTATCAGCCATCAAATCACCAATGGATTTACCACGCCTGACAAATATCTTCCAGGCATGAGTTACTAGTCCAACCCTAGTAACTACCATGTCAGGCAAGTAGATGAAGGCCATCATAAGCCTCGTTGGTAGCTCTGATTGGGCGCATTGGTGCTAGTTGTAGTTGTTGGTCTAGGGATGGGCCATTTTAAGACTTAGATTGTCCATTGGTGGTTGAGTGAGAGATAGTCATTACGGTGTTTGGGTCGGTGGATTGTTTAAGGATGGTCAGTACAAAGTCTGGGTTGGTTGTTCGTATTGTAAATGACCACAAAGTATAGGACTTGGTTGGTGTTGTTAATCGATCATCGGTGAAGGTCTAAATTACTTAGAGAAGAAATCAGGCAAGTAAAAGCATGGAGTTGATGAAGGTCATCATAATCCCGTCGGTAGCTCTGATGGCAATTGGGTGCGAGTTGTAGTTGTTGGTCTAGATGGGCCATTTAAGACTTAGATTGTCCATTGGTGGTTAATGAGAGCATGGTCATTACAGTGTTGGGTCGGTGGATGGCCAGTACAAAGTCGGGTTGGATGTTCGTATTGTAATGATGACCACAAAGTATAGGGACTTTGGGTTGGGTGTTGTTTATCGCTCAGCGGTGAAAGTCTAATTACGTTTAGAGAAGAATCAGGCATAGAACATGGAGTTGATGAAGGTCATCATAAGCCCTCGTCGGTAGCTCGAGTTGGCGAATGGGCGATTGTAGTTGTTGGTCTAGAATGGGCCATTTTAAGACTTAGATTGTCCATTGGTGGTTGAGTGAGAGATGGTCATTACAGTGTTTGGGTCGGTGGATGGCCAGTACAAAGTCTGGTTGGATGAGTTCGTATTGTAATGTGATAGGCACAAGTATGGGCCTTGGTTGTGGTTGTTGAATGCAACGGTGGCAGTCTAATTACGTTGAAGAGAAGAATCAGGAGCAAGTAGAACATGCGAGTAATTGAGAAGGTCATCATATAGCCTCGTCGGTAGCTCTATTGGGCGGATTGGTGCGAGTTGTAGTTGTTGAGATAGGCCCTTTAAGACTTAAGATGTCCATTGTGGTGGATGAGAGATGTCATTACGTTTTGGGTCGGTGATGGCCAGTACAAATTCATGTTGGTTGTTCGTATTGTACTGATAACCACAAGTAAGACTTGGTGGGTCGGTTTATCGATCATCGGTAAAGGTCTAATTAGGTTTAGAAGGAAGACGGTGGTTAATTTACAGATGACCCTTCCAAGGTCTTGGTAGGTGTTGGGTCTACGTTGGGTCATTACCAAAATCTGGCTTGTTGTTTGTAGTATATGTCATTGAGCTGAGTAAGTGTTGGTTAAGAATTGGCCACACAAGGCCTTGTTATGTGGTAATTTAAGTCAAATTTAAGTAAAAGTCACTACAAATTTGGAATCCGGAGGTTGGTGTTAAGCGGTGTCAATGTAAGTTCATATTGGTAATGGCTTGAATAAGGTTAATGAATGGGTTAGATATTGGTTATTCGTTTGCTGGGGATGGCTAAGAGGTTTTGAGGTAAAAATGCCTGGTTTGGTGGCCAAATTTAGATGTCTCAAAGGGTCACTGTCAAAAGGTATATAAACTTGAGATATTGGGGAGATTTACTTACCCGTCCATCATTCGCGATCCAGCAGCGCGTTGTCTCTGTGGTGGATTGCAGTCGCTCCGGCGATCACTAAGGTCAGCCTCTGACGTCCACCAGGTGTCCACGCTGCGCTGAAGTTCCCCGAGGCTCGCAGGAATGCCCATGAAGTTCATCGGCCTACTTCCTGGTGAGGTAAGGCGCGAGTCCCGCGACACTTTTTTAAAAAAAAAAATGCGGGCGGTTTTTTTCGCGAATCTCGGTCGGTTTCATTCAGCCACGCCCCGATCCGCTCGTCTGTGAATGCCGGTGCCGATGCGCCACAACTGATCGCTTGCACCAAAAATCCTGGGGCAATACAGGGAATATCGGCGCAAATCGGAAATATTTGGGTCAACACGTGGAGAAACTCAGAATCGGGCCCTTAAAAATGACCCAATTGTTGTTGATGAAGTTTCTTATTTGATCTGTTTTAGAGAAGTGTGGTGAGGGTTTGATGATTCTGACATTATCTAGCATTTGGTAATGATGCGGGTTTTAACGGATATGCAAGATCTGGGTTGGTGGTTGGTCAGAGATGAATCAGTGCATCATTTACTATGACGGCTGTGGGTTTATTGGTCATCTAAAGATCTGGTTAGTAGTTACCTGTATTTAGATGTTGCTGATGAGACGCTTTGGTTTAGATGCCGTCTGAGATTGGCCACATCAGGCCTTGGTCTGAATGGTTTGCTCATAACAAGCTGAGTTGATTTTGGTTTAGTAATGTTCATCACGAGGGTCCTTTCATTTTGGTGGTCATTAGGAAAAGTGGGTTGGGTGTGGTTATTAGTACACGGCCTGTTTGTGATGATTTTTAGAGTGTTCATCACGGATATGATGAACTTTGGGTTTGGGGTTGGTTTAGAGATGATTGGTGAATAGCTTCCATTTAAGAAATATGCCGGTTCTTTTTAAGATCATAGTATGGGAATGTCTCATTGATTTGGACAAACGATGGTGGTTGGTTTAATATGGATGTTCCACCAGGGCCCCAGTTAGTGGTTGGTTTAAGACATTGGCTTGGAATTTATTTAGACAGTGGGCCAGTACAAAATTTGGGTTGGTGGTTGGTTTAGAGATGTTTCTACAATGGTCCATCTTCTACTTTTTTAGTAGGTTTTTGTCAGGTGTGGTAACTACTATATAGAAGCTTAAAATGGTTGTACAAAGATTTGATTGTTATTATCACCTGCCTATTGGATAGAGGAAAATAATCTGCCCCTGTGAGGATCTGATTCTTGGGTCTCCACGTCTCAGCGAGATCAATGAGAACCGGACCACCAACAATCAAAGAATGACGGTCCGTTTCCATTCCAGGGACAGAGGTCAATCATGTGTCCTGTCTGCTCCATTCAATACTGCAGGACTGTCTCGGCAGGACACTGCTCCACCTGTTGTTCCATCAATCAGACAGAGCGAGAGTCCAGTGCTCGTGAGCTGTGATAGCTGGACCCCAAAGATCTGATTACCTCCATTCTGTGGATCAAACTTAGTACAACCCTTTTAAAGACCAACATATGATAGCAACATACCAAAGCTAATAATACTAGCGAATAGACACCCGCCACCAGTAATTATAACATAATGAAGAGAAACCAGGGTAAGATGTGGATTTTTTTTTTGTTAACATCATAAAGAGACATTGAAAAAAAAAATCCACCATTTCCCTGATTCTCTGTCATTATTTCTCTAGATTGTGCCACGCGTTCATAGATTAAGGGTTGACAGACCCCTTGAAACGGTATTTATAAACTCCACTGATATTTGTCACAATGAAAGCACGTTCTACAAACTCAAGTCCAAAATGTAAGAAACACATTGCACAGCGAATAATAAACAAAGCCACACGTCCGACATTCCATAAAAGACACATAAAAGAGCTTAAACGCCCTCGAAGGGCCTCTTACACCCAACCTTCTGCATAATAGATTGGTTAGGACTGGCCCTTCTCGGTATGGTTGGAACTGTCTGACAGTTCCGTGGGGTTGTTTACTTCTAAAGCTTTGCATTTCAATTATTCATATTAGGTTTAAAAGTGGGTAGAAAGGGGGTGAGAAAAGGGATGGTGGGCGTGGCTGTTGCATTCATTGTTATAGAGTCATTGCTGTCGGTTGTGGTGACAAGTGTACTGCGCTGCAAGTGAAACAAATTGTTATCTAAAATTGTGCATTTTTTGCTTTGCGTGCGAGAGTTTTGCTTCATGTGAAGTTAGACAACCTCTCTTCATGAGATAGACAAGACTGAGAGTCCTAAAACTTGCTTTTATTAAGAGTCACACAAGTATCCGATTCACGTTTTTGTACTTACCGCTGTCATCTATATCTGATGTACCATTTATATATTGTGTTGGTAGGGCTGGTGAGGGCCCATCCCATTATTGTATATTTGGGTTAGGACCGTCTATGCGGAATCCAATATCCATATTACATTATCTAGCACCCTCCTGTTTCTATTAAGAAGACCAACTTGATCGTCAGCGGTTACCACTTTTGACCACTTATCTCTCCATCACTGGTATCACACCCAATTTCACAGCTTCTTGCTGTGCAGAGTCGTTTAGTTAGGAGCCATCCCCGATTTTGGCTGATCACCCAGAATCATGAGTCGCCACATATTTTGGTATTTTGGCGCCAGCGCGATGCGAGATTACTATGGAGAAGGTATCTCCCGCTGCTGTAATTGGCACTGGCGCTACAGCTAATTATAAGAGAACATATTCAATATTGGGGAGGATTCTGCTTCAGGCGCTTGTGATGTAATTCTGAAGAATATTCAAGATTAAAACAACAATAAAAACGTAAGGTGAGAAGCAGCGGAACACTTCATACAGACTCCACTGGAGATGGAGATGATTATGCACAATGCTTCCTCCACCCAAATCTGGAGAGATGAAAAAAGTCCCTTTGGAATCTAATATATATATGGCCACCAGTGGCTGTTGTGGGGCTCATGGATCCAGGTTGTCCGCACAACCTTTTTTGGCGTGGTGAGAATCGATATCCCATTGTCTCACCCATACATTTCCTTTAAAGGGAAACTGTCATCTAGATGGTCACACTAAAAATATTTCCACAATGTAACAAGGCGGGAGTATTTAGATGGGGAGAAGTATGATATTTACTAGAGAATAGAAATATGAACATTACTCACTCCGCCTCCTCTGTTGGTGCCATAGCCGTGTTTGCATGGGTGTCATGCACCAGCATACTCTACTCCATCCATCTGGACCATATATATAGTGTTTATAGACAGATATTTGTACAAAGTCATTGTCACGAGCCATGTTTTCTATAATAGGATATCCAACCCCTGCCAACCTGACTATGATGATGTCCCCCCCAGAAGTGACTATGACTGACATCCCCCCAGACCAGACTATGACTGACGCCCCTCCAGACCTATGACTGATGCCACTCCAGACACTGACTATGACTGATGTCCTCACCAGACCACATTATGACTGATTTGCGCCCTTCAAAAACAGGACTATGACTGACAACCACCCCCAAAACCAGTCTATCAGCGAGGTTGCCGCCAGCCACCAGCAGACTGACTCCACTCCAGACATAACTGACGCTGCAGAGCCCCCTAGACCACAACAGGTTGGCGTCGGCTCTCCTCCTACTAGACCAGGCTGCGGCTGATGCCTGCGTAACCCCCCAGACCCGACTGTGACTGATTCTGCAGACCCACCCAGGCAAAACTATTACTAACTACAGACCTCGTGGACCAGACAATGGCTGCTGATGCAGAAGACCCCCCCCAGATCAGACTATGGTTGATTCCCCAGGCCCTCCAGACAAACTGGTTTCCAGCTCTAGACCAGACTATGGAAGACAGCACCGACCTCACCAGAACAAACTATGGCTGTATGCTTCCAGACTTACCAAAGATGGATGACACACCAGACCCCCAAAACAAGACATGGATGACACATAGAACCTTCCAGACCAGACTGTTGCTGATGCACCAAACCCCCCAAACGGACTTTTTGCAATGAATGCATAACCCCCAGACCAGCCTATGCTGATGCCCCAGATCCCCTAAAAATGGACTAGACTGAAACAACAGACACCCAGACCAGCACTTATGGTTGGGTGCACGAACCCGAACTCCCAAACATGATTATTGACCCAACCGGCAGACGCAGACTTTCAAAACCTAGTCACCTATGTCTAATATGTCTGATGATGCCCGCCCCAAGACCAAATTAGTATGGCTTAAGCAACCTATATTCATATATATTACAGGAGATCCACAGGTCTAAGGCTATTCACCTTGTACATATAACATATATATAAGGAGAACCCCAGGTTATACCCTGTACATATATATCATTATACAGGAAATAAGATCCCCAGGTTAACGGCTGTACATATATCATTATATACAGGAATCCCCAGGTTATACCAGCTGTACATATATCATATATACAGGAGATTCCCAAGGTTATACCGGTTGTACATATATCTTATATACAGGAGATCCCCAGGTTATACCAGCTGTACATATATCATTATATACAGGAGATCCCCAGGTATTACAAGCTGTATATATATCATTTATACAGGAGATCCCCAGGGTTTGATACCGGCTGTACATATTTATTATATACCGGAGATCCCCAGGTTATACCAGCTGTACATATATTCATTATATCAGGAGATCCCCAGGTTATTTACCGGCTTACATATATCATTATATACAGGAGATCCCCAGGTTATACAGCTGTACATATATCATTATATACAGAAGATGCCAGTTATACCAACAAGAACCGAAGAAGAAAAGCCCAGGTTATCCAGCATGATCCATATCACTGCATAAAAGATGAATAACTTACCCAATGTAAAATACAATACACACATTCAGAAATGCCCATGTTATACCAGCATGGTAGTATCATTACATAGAAAAAAACTAGTATTTGAATTGAGTGTGTAACCCCTTTCTCTTCCCACAATGTGTACAGGACTATCAGGGAAGCCTCACCCAGATCTCCGGGTGCTGAAAGCTGACTGTGCCGAAGAAGATTTTGAGAGAGAGAGGAGGTCTTGTGTGGGTGGAGGGGGCTTCCTGACGCTTGTGGACCCTCATGTGTAGTGGGGAATCCCAGTCATGGCCAGAGACGAGAGGCAGCTCTGCTGAGAAGAGATGGCCGCCTGGCTGCCCAGCTCCCTAATTTTGTGGTGCTGACAATGGGCTGATGGACAGAGATGACTGAGGAATCAGATAATGGATATGGGGGAAAAAAAGATGGCGGAGCATTACTATCTATAATTACTGGTGAATTTCTGTTTGTAATAACCACATTCCTACAGAACCATTTCCCTGCTCTTCCAGGTATCTCAAGGAGGAAGGATTCTATCAGCCATCAACTCACCAATGGATTTACCACGCCTGACACAAATATCTCCAGGCATGAGTTACTAGTCCAACCCAGATAACTACCATGTCAGGCAAGTAGATGAAGGCCATCATAAGGGCTCGTTTGGTAGCTCTGATTGGGGCATGGTGCTAGTTTAGTTGTTGGCTAGGGATGGGCCCATTTTAAGACTTAATTGTCATTGGTGGTGATGTGAGAGATAGTCATTACGGTGTTTGGGTCGGTGGATTGTTTAAGGATGGTCAGTACAAAGTCTGGGTTGGTTGTTCGTATTGTAATGATGACCACAAAGTATAGGGACTTTGGGTTGGTGTTGGTTTATCGATCATCGGTGGAAGGTCTAATTACGTTTAGAGAAGAAATCAGGCAAGTAGACATGGAGTTGATGAAGGTCATCATAAGATCGTCGGTAGCTCTGATGGCAATTGGTGCGAGTTGTAGTTGTTGGTCTAGAGATGGGCCATTTTAAGACTTAGATTGTCCATTGGTGGTTGAGTGAGAGATGGTCATTACAGTGTTTGGGTCGGTGGATGGCCAGTACAAAGTCTGGGTTGGATGTTCGTATTGTAATGATGACCACAAAGTATAGGGACTTTGGGTTGGTGTTGGTTTATCGATCATCGGTGGAAGGTCTAATTACGTTTAGAGAAGAACTCAGGCAAGTAGAACATGGAGTTGATGAAGGTCATCATAAGCCTCGTCGGTAGCTCTGATTGGGCGGATTGGTGCGAGTTGTAGTTGTTGGTCTAGAGATGGGCCATTTTAAGACTTAGATTGTCCATTGGTGGTTGAGTGAGAGATGGTCACTTAATGTTGGGGTCGGTGGATGGCCAGTACAATTAGTTGTGGTTGGATGTGTTTACGTTTGTAATGATGACACAAAGTATAGGGACTGACGTTGGGTTGGTGGTGGTGTATCGATCATCGGTGTGGAAGGTCTAATTACGTTTAGAGAAGAGAAGAAATCAGGCAAGCTAGAGTAGAACATGGAGTCTTGATGAAGGTCATATATAGCCGTCGGTAGCTCTGATTGGGCGGATTGGTGCGAGTTGTAGTTGTTGGTCTAGAGATGGGCCATTTTAAGACTTAGATTGTCCATTGGTGGTTGAGTGAGAGATGGTCATTACAGTGTTTGGGTCGGTGGATGGCCAGTACAAAGTCTGGGTTGGTTGTTCGTATTGTAATGATGACCACGAAGTATAGGGACTTTGGGTGGGTCTTGGTTTATCGATCATCGGTGGAAGGTCTAATTAGGTTTAGAGAAGAACGGTGGTTAATTTACAGATGACCCTTCCAAGGTCTTGGTAGGTGTTGGGTCTACGATGGGTCATTACAAAATCTGGCTTGTTGGTTAGATATGGTCATTGGGAGGCTGAGTAAGTGGTTGGTTTAGAATTGGCCACAACAAGGCCTTGTTATGTGGTAAATTTAAGTCAAATTTAAGTAAAAGTCACTACAAATTTGGAATCGGAGGTTGGCTTAAGGGTGTCAATGTAAGGTTCATATTGGTAATTGGCTTGAATAAGGTTAATGAATGGGTTAGATATGGTTATTCGTTTTGCTGGGGATGGGCTAAGAGGTTTTGAGTAAAATGCCTGGTTTGGTGGCCTAAATTTTAGATGTTCATCACAAGGTGTTCATTCACAAGGTATATAAACTTGAGATATTGGGGAAGATTTACTTACCCGGTCCATTCGCGATCCAGCAGCGCGTTCTCTGTGGTGGATTCAGGTCTTCCGGCGATTCACTAAGGTAGTTCCTCTGACGTCCACCAGGTGCCACTGCTGCGCTGAAGTTCCCCGAGGCTCGCAGGAATGCCCTGAAGTTCATCGGCCTATTCCTGGTGAAGGTAAGCGCGAGTCCCGCGACACTTTTTTAAAAAAAAAATGCGGCGGTTTTTCCGAATCCGTCAGGTTTTCATTCAGCCACGCCCCCGATTTCCGTCGTGTGAATGCCGGTGCCGATGCGCCACAATCTGATCGCTTGCACCAAAATCCTGGGGCAATACAGGGAATATCGGCGCAAATCGGAAATATTTGGGTAACACGTGGGGAAAACTCGAATCGGGCCCTTAGTAAATGACCCCAATTGTTGTTGATTGAAGTTTCTTATTTGATCTTGGTTTTAGAGAAAGTTGGTGATGGGTTGATGATTTCTGAATGATCTAGATTTGGTGAATGATGAGGGTTTTAGACATGGATATTGCAAGATCTGGGTTGGTGGTTGGGTCAGAGATGATCAGTGCATCATTTACTATGACGGCTGTGGGTTTATGATTGGTCATCTAAAGATCTGGGTTAGTAGTTACCTGTAATTTAGATGTTGTGATGAGAAGGCTTTGGTTAGTGGCCGGTCTAGAGATGGCCACATCATGGCCTTGGTGAATGGTTTGGTTCATAACAAGGCTGAGGTTGATGTTTGGTTTAGTAATGGTCATCACGAGGTCCGTTTCATTGGTTGGTCATTAGGAAAATGTGGGTTGGGTGTTGGTTGTTAGTACAAGGCCTTGTTTGGTGATTGATTTTTAGATGTTCATCACAGGATATATGAACTTTGGGTTTGGGGTTGGTTTAGAGATGATTGGTGAATAGTCACATTTACAGAAAGATGCCGGTTCTTTTTAAGATCATAGGTGGAATGTCTCATTTGATTTGGAGAAAGATGGTGGTTGGTTTAGAGATGGATGTTCCAAGGGCCCCAGTTAGTGGTTGGTTTAGACATGGACTTGGAGATTTATTTAGACGTGGGCAGTACAAAATTTGGGTTGGTGGTTGGTTTAGAGATGTTTCTTACAATGTCCATCTTCTACTTTTTTAGTCTGGTATTTTGTCAGGTGTGGTAACTACTATTTATAGAAGCTTTAAAATGGTTGTACAAAGATTGATTGTTATTACCTGCCTATTGGATAGAGGAAAATAATCTGCCCTGTGAGGGTCTGATTCTTGGGTTCTCCACGGATCATGAGAACGGACCACCAACAATCAAGAGAATGACGGTCCGTTTCCCATGGGACAGCAGGTCAATCATGTGTCCTGCTGCTCCATTCAATACTGCAGGACTGTCTTCGGCAGGACACGTGCTCCACCTGTTGTTCCATCAATCAGACAGAGCGAGAGTCCTGTGCTCGTGAGCTGTGATAGCTGGACCCCCAATGATCTGATTACCCCTATTCTGTGGATCAAACTTAGTACAACCCTTTTAAAGACCAACATATGATAGCAACACTACAAGATAATAATACCTTACGAATAGACACCCTGCACCAGTAATTATAACAATAATGAAGAAACCAGGGTAAGGATGTGGATTTTTTTTTTTGTAACTTCATAAAGAGACATTGAAAAAAAAATCCACCATTTCCACTGATTCCTGTCATTATTTCTCTAGATTGTGCCACGCGGTCATAGGACTTAAGGGTTAACCAGCTTGAAACGGTATAAACTCCACTGATATTGTGTCACAATGAAACACGTCTACAAACTCAAAGTCCAAAATGTAAGAAACACATTGCACACGAAGAATAAAAAAGCGGCACAGTCCGACATTCACATAAAAGACACATAAAAGAGCTTAAACGCCCTCGAAGGGGCTCTTACACCCACCTTCTGCATAATAGATTGGTTAGGACTGCCCTTCTCGGTAATGGTTATGAGCTGTCTGACATTTCTGTGGGGTTGTTTACTTCTAAAGATTTTGCATTTCAATTATTCATTTAGTTGAAATGGTAGAAAGGGTGGAAATGGGGGCGCTGTTGCATTGATTGTTATGAGAAGTCATTGGTTGTCGGTTGTGGTGACAAGTGGTACTGCAAGTGAGTAAACAAATTGTTATCTAAAATTTGTGCATGTTTTTTGCTTTGCGTGCGAGAGTTTTGCTTGCATGTAAGTCTAGACAAACATCTCTTCAATGAGATACAAGAACCTGAGAGTCTAAAACTGATTTTTATTAAGATTCAAAAGTACAGATTCACGTTTTTGTACTTACCTGTCATCTATATCTAGGTACCATTTATATATTGTGTTGGAAGGGCTGGTGGGTCCCATTTTGCTGTGTTAATGGACCGTCTTCTGGGAATACAGATCTAGTATATTACATTTATCTAGCACCTCCTGTTGCTATTAGAAGACCAACTTGATCGTCAGCGGTTACCACTTTTTGACCACTTTATCTCTCCATCACTGGTATCACACAATTTCCAGCTTCTTGCTGTGCAGAGTCGTTTAGTTAGGAGCCATCCCCGATTTTGGCTGATCACCCAGAATCATGAGTCGCCATCATTATTTTGGTATTTGGCGCCAGGCGATGCTGAGATTACTATGGAGAAGGTATCTCCCGCTGCTGTAATTGGCACTGGCGTATCAGCTAATTATAAGAGACACTTCAATATTGGGGAGGATTCTGCTTCAGGCGCTTGTGATTGTAATTCTGATAGAATATTCAAGATTAAAACAACAATAACGTAATGGTGAGAAGCAGCGGACACTTCATACAGACTCCACTGGAGATGGAGATGATTATGCACAATGCTTCCTCCACCCAAAATCTGGAGAGGGTGACAAAAAGTCCCTTTGGAATCTAATATATATATGGCCACCATGTGGCTGTTGTGGGGCTCATGGATCCAGGTTGTCCGCACACCTTTTTTGGGTGGTGAGAATCAGATATCCCATTGTCTCACCCATACATTTCCTTTAAAGGGAACCTGTCATCTAGAGGTCACACTAAAAATATTTTCCACAAGTGTAACAAGGCGGAGTATTTTAGATGGGGAGAAGTATGATATTTAATACAGAAATAGAAATATAGAACATTACTCCGCCTCCTCCTTGTTGGTGCCATAGCCGTGTTTGCATGGGGTGTCCATCAACCAGCCATACTCTACTCCATCCATCTGGACCATATATATAGTGTTTATAGACAGATATTTGTACAAAGTCATTACAGCCAGTGTTTTCTATAATAGGATATCCAACCCCTGCCAGACCTGACTATGACTGATGTCCCCCCCAGAAGTGACTATGACTGACATCCCCCCAGACCAGACTATGACTGACGCCCCTCCAGACCTATGACTGATGCCACTCCAGACCTGACTATGACTGATGTCCTCACCAGACCACATTATGACTGATGCTCCCTTCAAAAACAGACTATGACTGACAACCCCCCAAAACCAGTCTATCACTGAGGTTGCCGCCACCCCAGACTGACTCCACTCCAGACTATAACTGACGCTGCAGAGCCCCCTAGACCACAACATGGTTGGCGTCGGCTTCCTCCCTAGACCAGGCTGCGGCTGATGCCCTAGACCCCCCAGACCAGACTGTGACTGATTCTGCAGACCCACCCAGGCAAAACTATTACTAACACTACAGACCTCGTGGACCAGACAATGGCTGCTGATGCAGAAGACCCCCCCAGATCAGACTATGGTTGATGCCCCAGGCCCTCCAGACAAGACTGGTTCCAGCTCTAGACCAGACTATGGAAGACAGCACCGACCTCCCCAGAACAAACTATGGCTGATGCTTCAGACCTTACCAAAGTATGGATGACACACCAGACCCCCAAGACAAGACCATGGATGACACATAAGACCTTCCAGACCAGACTGTTGCTGATGCACCAAACCCCCCAAACGAGACTTTTGCTAATGCACTAGAACCCCCAGACCAGCCTATGGCTGATGCCCCAGATCCCCTAAAAATGACTACGACTGAAACAACAGACACCCATGACCAGACTATGGTTGGTGCACCGAAGCTCCCAAACATGATTATGACCCTCCCAGACCAGATTATAACCTATGTCTGACCTATGTCTAACTATGTCTGATGATGCCCCCAGACCAATTTATGGATTAAGCACCAGACCCCTCAGACCAGACTATTGCCAATGCCAGCACTAGACCAGATTATGATTGGTTGCTGTGTTGTAACTTTTTTAATTGAATTTAGCAGGGAGCAAATTGTATATGTGTTTGCTGCTCTTACATACAGATTGCATCAGATCCCAACAGTGATGTAATGGTAGCATCCCATTGGATCACTGCTATCAGTGAACTCTATACACAGACATGCAGAGAATATGCACATCAAATCTTCTCCACAAGCCTATTAACTCCCTCTGCTCCGGGAATCCTGGGAAAGGGAGAAAGGAAAAAAGTCCTGTGCAAATTTATACACATGGGAATTTTTCGAGGTGTATAATTGCCAGTGCAAGGGTCTATGATGCTTGTACAGACGTCAATGCGACCTGTGCCGTCACCATATCTTTATGTGACATCATGTTTTTTAGGTGCTACAGAACCAAAGATTTTTCATCTAAAGTCCATTCCCCCTGCAGCCTCAAAAAGTGTCATATCTCTAGATAAACATCTGCTTATCTCAGCTCAGTGGCACATACCTTTGGAGAATATTTTACATAAATGAGGGAATTCTAGAAAGGAAATGACATACCTGATATGAGAGGGCTAGAAGTTTAATAAGCTAAAATCTGATGACAGGTTCCCTTTAATTTGGAAGGTGCACATACTTTTACAGTGAATCTAGGAAGATGTGTGTCAGCCTGCAATATTAACAAGCGCTGATAAAACGACAGACATCTAAGAAATGATTGGCTCCTTTAAGGAAATGAAAGCACTTTGGGTTTTATCTGGAGAATGTTCTAGAACACTGTGCATTCTTCTGTACTGTAAGTCCCTGAGTCTCATTATCCTTGCAGCAATATTTACTGCTTCCCATGGAGAAGACAGTCAGACAGCGACACTGTGGAGGATTACACAAGCTGTTCTGGGATTCGTGCCCTTGGCGTGGTTTCGGCACCGGGCTCCTCTCTCTCGGTTGGGTCTAAAAATTGCAAATGAGATGCAAGGAATTCTTTAACCTGAGCTGTGTTTCCATGACGACTCGGGAGAAGATGGCTTATATAGCGGCCCCGTTTCTGCGCAGCTCAGGAAACATAATATACTAAGACAACAGCTAAGAGGTGTCTAGAGACAAGACAAGTTAGAATCGGAGAGGCGTCCAATTAATGTACCAGCATTTCCCCTGGCCTCCATGGCTCCCCATCTCTCCTGGGAGGTGATCGAAATTAAATACGGGGCGTGGAGATTTATGAAGCAGATTATGCAGTGTTCTGTACCTCCCACCCTGCTCACCGGTTGTTGCAGATACTTCATCATTCCCTTCCAGTGTTCTATCAGTGATTCTAGAGATGATACAATGTTGCAGATACTTCATCATTCCCCTCCACTGTTCAATCAGTGATTCTAGAGTGATAACTGTTGCAGATACTTCACATTCCCCTCCAGTGTCCTATCAGTGATTCTAGAGATGATACAATGTTGCAGATACTTCATCATTCCCTTCCAGTGTTCTACAAGTGATTCTAGAGATGATACAATGTTGCAGATACTTCATCATTCCCCTCCACTGTTCAATCAGTGATTCTAGAGATGATACAATGTTGCAGATACTTCATCATTCCCCTCCAGTGTCCTATCAGTGATTCTAGAGATGATACAATGTTGCAGATACTTCATCATTCCCCTCCAGTGTCCTATCAGTGATTCTAGAGATGATACAATGTTGCAGATACTTCATCATTCCCCTCCAGTGTCCTATCAGTGATTCTAGAGATGATACAATGTTGGAGATACTTCATCATTCCCCTCCAGTGTCCTATCAGTGATTCTAGAGATGATACAATGTTGCAGATACTTCATCATTCCCCTCCAGTGTCCTATCAGTGATTCTAGAGATGATACAATGTTGCAGATACCTTCATCATTCCCTCCATGTCCTATCAGTGATTCTAGAGATTATCAATGTTGCAGACACTTCATCATTCCCCTCCAGTGTCCTATCAGTGATTCTAGAGATGATACAATGTTGCAGATACTTCATCATTCCCCTCCAGTGTCCTATCAGTGATTCTAGAGATGATACAATGTTGGAGATACTTCACCAATTCCCTTCCAATGTTCTATCAGTGATTGTAGAGATGGAAATGGTGAAGGGAGAAAAAACAAGGCCACTGGTGGTTGAGTTTGTCGAGTGCAGCGGACATGATGGATAGGTAAAGATTGGTATAAAATGTATATTTATTCAGGGATTTGGGCTCAGCCCGCTGCTGTATTTTTCCCCTTCACCACTACCATTGCCTCACTGGTTACCTTTTTTCTTGTAATTTGCACATAGGCTCCCCACTCTTCGTTCCAGAGATGATGCAATGTTGCAGATTATTCAACATTTTCCTTTCAGTGTTTTTATCAGTGATTCTAGAGATTATATAATATATAGATTCTTCACTGTTTTACCTTCCAGTGCTCTATCAGTGATTCCGAGATGACACAATGTTACAGAGTCTTCTTACTCCCGTCCAGTGATTCTAGAGATGATACAATGTTACAGTCTTCTTATTCCCGTCCAGTGATTCTAGAGATGATACAATGTTGCAGATTCTTCACCATTTCCCTTCCAGTGTTCAATCATTAATTCTAGCGATGATACAATGTAGCAGATATTTCACTGTTTACCTTCCAGTGCTCTATCAGTGATTCTAGAGATGATACAATGTTACTGATTCTTCACCATTTTCCTTCCAGTGCCATACCAGTGCTTCTAGAGATGATACAATGTAGCAGATATTTCATTGTTTCCCTTTCAGTGCTCTATCAGTGATTCTAGAGATGATACAATGTTACTGATTCTTCACCATTTTCCTTCCAGTGTTCTATCAGTGCTTCTAGAGATGAACAATGTTGTACATATTTCCCTTCCAGTGTTTTACCAGTGATTCTAGAGATGATACAATGTAGCAGATATTTCACCATTTCCCTTCCAGTGTTCTACCAGTGATTCTAGAGATCATACAATGTAGCAGATATTTCACTGTTTCTCTTCAGTGCTCTATCAGTGGTCACGGGTGCTCCCGCGATCCATGTCTCGGATCGCGGGTACACCCGTGCTCCGCTGCCTGCTGGTCCCTGTCCCCCTGCCCTCACTTACCTCTCCAGGCTCCTGTCTGTGCTCTGGGTCCCGCCGTGCAAGCCGCACGCCTCCTGCCTCCAGGTCGCGCGCTCCCGCTCCTAGTGTGTGCACGCTCACTTCCCTGAACTTAAAGGGCCAGCGTCCTTTCCATTGGCGCTGGTCACTTCCGGGTTTCCTATATAACCCGGCGGTTCCCTTCACTCCTGGCCGGATCTTCAAGTCTTCCCACTGAAGTGAAAGCCTCCTGTTTGTATCCCAAGGTCCTGTTCCTGTGTGTTGCCCAAGGTCCTGTTTCCTGAGCGTTTCCAGACTCCACCGAGTCCTTGTGCGTTTCCAGATGCATCCCTGTGGTCCGTATCCTGTGGTCCGTGGCCGGTGGTCCGTATCCTGTGGTCTGTGTCCGGTGGTCCGTATCCTGTGGTCCGTGGCCGGTGGTCCGTATCCTGTGGTCTGTGTCCGGTGGTCCGTATCCTGTGGTCCGTGTCCAGTGGTCTGTATCCTGTGGTGCATATCCTGTGGTCCATAGCCTGTGGTCCGAGTCCTGTGCTCCGTCTCCTGTGGTCCGTTCCCGTACGACTGTGCTCCTGGTGTGCCGTCCAGGGTTCCAGCCCAGTGGTGACCTCCTGCCTTCCTGTGCTTCTGCCGTGCCTTCCAGGGTTCCAGCCCAGCTGTGTATTCATTCCGTACCAGCATTTCCAGTACTCCTATGCCTTCCTGCTATCATCTCAAGTTGTGACTGTTTCCTGCATCCGTTGCCTTGCTGGCCACCACGGGTCCCATACCAACCCCCGCGGTGGTCCAGTGGGTCCACAGACTCTGCCCTCAGAGACTCTTCCCACACCCCTGTGCGTTACATCAGTGATTCTAGAGATGATACAATGTAGCAGATATTTCATTGTTTCCCTTCCAGTGCTCTATCAGTGATTCTAGAGATGATACAATGTAGCAGATATTTCACTGTTTCCCTTCCAGTGCTCTATCAGTGCTTCTAGAGATGATCCAACCTTCTGGCGGCAATGGAGAAATGGTTAAATGCATTGTCCAAGGCAGGATCCTCACTGGGGGACGCATGTTATTAAATATGAATTATTTAGAAGGTTAGATGTATTTTATTTAAAGTGTTTTTTTTTAATACATACTAAGCATAGCCTAAATCCTGAGAGGAAACAACAGTTTCTATCCAAAGCAATTGCAAGAAGTGAGGAGGCGTTTTCTCCGGGATATTAAGGACAGAGATATATTACAGTAATACACTGGGTGCCGAATCTATAGAAATCTAATGGATCTAATTGAATGATCCAGATTGGTTATGTGTTGTGCGCCGTAATGGTTCTTTATTAGAGTGTAAGCTCCTGCGTCTAACTGTGATTTTAGTTCAATTAACTTGTCACCAGTGATCGGATGATGAGGTCACACAGTCAATCACAGCAGGTCAGTTTGTGATTGGGTGATGATGTCATAGGGCGAGAGAAGTGAGGTCAGACAGCTTATTGATTGGAGGATGATGTCATAGTGTGAGCTCAAGGAAGTCACTGGATGATGATTAATCATGAATAATTTCAGTAGTTTCACCATGCAAACTGCAGACAAATTTTAGCTCTGAGCACCGAAGATCTGTGTAATTATACCTCTGGGTGTGTTCTTAGTAGAAGCAGGACTGTGAAAAATGTATATTCCAGGATTGTAGCAGTCCTCACACTGTTGTTCTCTTAGCTCTCGGGATTGAGCAGCTCCTGCTGCGACAGGCTTCTGATTTGATACTACTTCCATCACTCAATGGGGGTCATTTACTAAGGGCCCGATTCGCATTTTCCATTTTCCCGACGTGTTACCCGAATATTTCCAATTTGCGCTGATTTTCCCTGTATTGCCCCGGGAATTTGGCGCACGCGATCGGATTGTGGCGCATCGGAGCTGGCATGCACGGAGGCGGAAATCAGGGGCCGTGGCCGAACGAAAACCCAACGGATTCGGAAAAACTGCCGCATTAAAAAAAAAAAAGTGACGCGGGACTCGCGCTTACCTTCACCAGGAATAGGCCGGTGAACTTCAGGGCATTCCAGCGGGCCTCGGCGGAGTTCAGCGCAGCAGCGCCACCTGGTGGACGTCGGAGGAACTACCTTAGTGAATCCCGGCTGGACCCACATCCACCGCAGAGAACGCGCCGCTGGATCGCGAATGAACCGGGTAAGTAAATCTGCCCCAATGTGTTGCAATGCAGAGAGAGCTAAGAGCACAGCAGTGTGGGGACACTTCAAAAAACTACAATCCTGGAATATAAATTCATATTTCACAGTCCTGCTGCTACTCACAATATACACAAAGGTATAATTACACCTCTCTCCAGGGACAATAGCTGCAGTTTTTTATGGTTAATACTAATAAGAATTTATTTTCAGACTTTTCTCCCGTGGATAACTTTTCATATATTGAGATGTCACATGGTACCTGAGACTCATGAATGTCAGAGCTCGTGTCGTCTGTACCATGAAGTTCTTGGATTTGGATCCTGCATATGGGACTCTTCTCCTGGACAGTGCTCGGGTCACTGGCCGTGTGGAACCTCGGTAAGGGTTGGTGGTCGGCAATCTGACTGGTGCTATAGGCTCGGCGCTGAAAGCCCGGATCAGCTGTAGGAACAGCAAATAGGAATTATGGATCGTGATCACATGACTATAGTTACAGGTACCTCTCAGTCGCCATAGACTAAGATACAGCATCTCGTGGTGACAATGATCATAGGTCACTTACCAGGGTTATGCTCTCCGGCCAGGTCCTCTTTGCTATCCAGGAATTCACTGCTGTGCTCTAAGGGGAGACCCGTCTCTTGTTGACCCTTTGATCCTCCACTTCCAGAGGAATCTTGGGACTGGAAAAATACTGAACTTCCTGACTCCTGAGACCGCATCATACTGTATCTTCGTCTCTTGTCCTGCCAGGACAGAAGATACAGAAAATTTGTATAGTAGTTTGCATCTTCTCTGCCCACTGTTCATCCCCTATTTCACTGCTCTATAGAAGACTTCAATAATACAATAGTCTCTCAGAGAGGAAAAGCATAGCAGCAGGGCTGGGTGAACTGCATTGTCCTCACACTGCTGTGCTCTTAGCTCTCTGCAAAATGCTCCACGGCCTCTCTTTTTTCTGAGTGACTGCTATACAGGCAGTCCCCTACTTAAGGACACCCAACTTACAGACAACCCATAGTTACAGACAGACCCCTCTGACCTTTGGTGAACCTCTCTGGATGCTTTACTATAGTCCCAGGCTGCAATGATCAGCTGTAAGGTGTCTGTAATGAAGCTTTATTGATAATCCTTGGTCCCATTACAGCAAAAAATGTTTAAACCCCAATTGTCACTGGGGCCAAAATTCTTTTTGTCTGGTTCTACAATTATAAAATATACAGTTTCGACTTACATACAAATTCAACTTAAGAACAAACCTCCAGACCCTATCTTGTATGTAACCCGGGGACTGCCTGTACTATTAAGCCAAATGGCCGCTACAGCGTTTACTCTGAGCAGCTCAACACAGAGGGACAGATTTACTTACCCGGTCCTGTCGCAATCCCGCGGCCCGTTGTCCAACGCTAATTTGGGTCTGCCGGGATTCACTAAGATTGCGTGCCCGATATCCAGCGGGTGTCGCTGCTGCGCCGAAGCTCACCGGAGTTTACCTTCTTTGTCCCGGTGCATGTAAGTGCGTGATCTTGCGACACAAATTCTTTTTTAAATTCCACGGTTTTTATGAATCCGTCGGGTTATCCAACGGCCACGCCCCCCCGATTTCTGCTGCGTGAAAGCCGGCGCCGATGCAACACAATCCGATCGCGTGGGCCAAATTCATCGCAAATCTGAAATATTCTGGAAACCCGACGAAAGTGCATCGTTTGGACCCTTAGTAAATGAGCCCCAGTGGGCTAAGAGCACAGGAGTGTGAGGATGTGTCCGCAGTGAGTTCCTTGAAGCTACAATCCTGGAATATAAAATAACAACACTTTGATTATATACAATGTTACTCCCGGGCCAATGCCTAATCCTGCCAAAACTGCTGACAGATTCCCTTTCAGATCTCTTTTAGATTTGTTTATTTTTGGAGGGGGATTTAATTGATTCTTCCTTAAAAAAGTGTAAAAAAAACCCATTTGTATTTGTAGAATAATTGCTTATTTTTCTCAGGTCACCGTAAGAGAGGCGCAGGTTTGAAGGTACCGTTATGTTTGATCAGAAAGGTTCGGATTTCTTGCCTCATTGCAACTTATCCCGTTACCATGGTAAAAGTCGGAAAGCTGAAAAGCGACTACTGAGAACTCAATATCCGAAGTCTGACTGCGAGCGGAGACCGGCTTATGGAAAATTATCCAAGTCATTGCCCAGCGTGGACTCGGGGAAGGAAGAGGCAGGGGGAAATAGAAATCTTGATCACGGATCTTCCCACTGTAAACTGTTCTAGTCTGAGTTATGTCCGTCACTATTTTAACGTTACATTGTAGCTGCTACAGCGCACCTTTAAGGATGTGTTCCTACAGGAATTTCGATGTGGATTTTCAAAATGTTCCACTGGGATTTCCTTTGTATAGTTTAAAGAAAGAAGAAAGCAAAAACGATAGAGGACGGCGCCTCGCGTAATAACGTAATAACGTAAGGATAAGTGGGTACCGAATGTGGTGAGTAATGAAGGTGCTCACCTGGTGGCCACTTGTGTATAAGAGGTATAAATAATAATCCAATCCGGGCTTTACTGCAGCAGCTCCCTAGCTCTCCAAATAACCGGTAACCAAAGGCACCGTAAAGCAAAGTATACTGAATCGAAAAAAGAGAGGGCTAGACGGGTGCGCTTGTAACCAAGTATGGAGTCCTCATCAGTAACCAAATTCACAAATTTTATTGGCGACAAGTAAAATCCGATGGTAACGCGCTTCGGGAAAAACCCTTCATCAGATCAAAAATGGAAGCGCTTAACGGCAACTCGAGTCAGCGGCTGGTAACAACTCGAACCAGCTGCTGACGCGAGTTGCTGTTCAGCGCTTCCATTTTTGGTCTGATGAAGGTATTTTCCCGAAACGCGTTACCATTGGATTTTACTTATCACCATTGGATTTTACTTGTCACCAATAAAATTTGTGAATTTGGTTACTGATGAGGACTCCATACTTGGTTACAGGCGCACCCGTCTAGCTCTCTCTTTTTTCGATTCTGTATACTTTGCATAGTTTGACTGGAATGTCCGTGTATTCTGCAGAAAGATTAAGGAATGTCCTTTCGGCCTCCCATGGATCTCAGTGGAGGGGGATTCCGGAAGGGATTTTCCCAATGCTAAATTTTGAAATTCAAGTTTCTGCAAACAAACCCTGACCCTGGTTTGTTAGGGCTCAATTCGGAAGACCATGGAGCTGGCGGCTAATCTCATGGAGCCATCCACTTGAAGACAGGGGTCCTTCCGATCTAGGGCCTCATGACTATAATGACCTCCTTCTCCTTAGGATCTGTCATTCTCTTAAATGGTTGATTCCCTATAGTTGTCTGAGATGTCTACGAGAAGCTGGAACAGTGATGCACATGTTCTAGAATCTTCGGGTGACATCCTGCACTTCATGAAGTTTCCCCCTGGATCCTATTACTTACCTGTTGCTAGCCCCAAATTGCTTTCATATATCCTATTGCATTGGAAGGGTTGCCAAGTGCCCCACCAGGATAGCATGGGTCCAACACGCCCTACTCATGTACCACTGGTTCAAAAATATCAAATAAAGAGGTTGTCACAATCCCAACTTATCCCCTATCCACGGGAAACAACCCCCCACATACAAACCATAGGGACTAGCACCTATTATCACAGTAATGGAGGCTGTGTGTCCCGTGTTTGAATAAGGCAGTGGTTTTTCATGTTATACACAAATGACCCATCCAATCTCTATGCTGAGGACATCCTCCTTATATACCTAGTCCTAGAATGGACTAATTCTGTGGGCCCACCCCTCATAAGCTCCCCTACTAGCTGACAAATTAGATTGTCTACTGCTTTATCTATGTGGTCCAATAACAGGTTAGAGTCGGCACCCAACAGAGGATCCTCTGGTGCCCTGGCGGACCAATTCAACTCAGGGGTAGCAGCCATAATGGAGCCTACTGTGTCAGCGGGGGGGGGGGGTCCTGGCATCTGGGGCATTGGATGTATATATACTGTATGCGTGTATATGCTGTATATAGTATTGCTGGCATTTGCTGTATGTGCGAATATGTGATGTGTAAATGCAGCATGGGTGTATATGGTCCTGTATGTATGTGTTTATATCCTGTTTATGTGTGTGTGTACATGGTATGTATATGCTGTATGTATGTATATGTGGTGTGTGTATACAGTATGTATATGTATCCTGTATGTGTGTATAAGGTGTATATATGCTGTATGTATATACTGGCAGTACAGGATAGGTTCTGTAGGTTTGTTGTTAAGTTGAATTTGTATGTAAGTCGGAACTGTATATTTTATAATTGTAATCCCACCCAAAATGTTTTTGGTCTCTGTGACAATTGGATTTGAAAAATGTTGGGTTGTCATTAGAACCAGGATTAATAATAAATCTTCATTACAGACACCTTTGATAACTGTTATAGCTGATTATTGTAGCCTAGGGCTAAAGTACAATAAATTACCAACATCCAGAGGTCCGTTTGTAACTAGGGGTTGTCTGTAAGTCGGGTGTTTTTAAGTAGTGGACTGCCTGTAAGCATATAAATGTATATATATGAGTGTATAAATGTGTGAGTATATAAATATGTAGACTTTTTGAGAGGTAAGGGGGCCCCATTCAGAAGTCTGCTATGGGGCACTGCCTCTCCTCGTTACACCCCTGACTGGGTGGGACGTATCCCTTGCCCAGTGTCTATTCCCAGCAGTGTGCACAATGTGGCTTCCTGCAGCCATGGTTACAGTATGGTTTTTACATTGTGGAGGTCCTGTGCTTCCTCCAGCCATGGTTACAGTACAGTGCTTTAAGCCATTGCACTGTTATATGGGGCACACATTTGGTAGTAAATATAGATGATACATCCATGGTCACATCCAGTCATCAGCAGGACCATTCCTAGCAGCTCTCATTATGCAGCCTTGTCCTTGACTGTATTGTGGGGCACAAACATTATACTCCAAGTCACATCCAGAGCTGCACAGCCTGACTGTATATGGGGCACACTTATAGTATAGATACTCCAGTCACATTCAGAAGTCACATCCAGATCTGACCAAGCCGGATGTGTCCCATGCGGGGCACCACTATGTATAATATAGACTTCCAGTACAATCCAGAGCTGCAGCCTGACGGATATGGAGCACACATTATAATATAGATACTCCAGTCACATCCAGAGCTGCAGCCCTGACTGTATGTGGGGCACACATTATCGTATAGATTCTCCAGTCACATCCAGATCTGCAGCCCTGACTGTATATGGGGCACACATATAATGTATGTCCAGTCACATCCAGATCTGCAGCCCTGGACTGTATATATGGCACACATTATAGTATAGATACTCCAGACACTCCAGGCTGCAGCCCTGACTGTATTGGGGCACACATCGTAAATAATATATACTCCAGTCACATCCAGATTGCATTCCGACTGTATATGGGGCACACATATAGTCATAGACAACTCAGTCACATCCAGAGCTGCAGCCCTGACTGTATATGGGGCACACATTATAGTATAGACACTCCAGTCACATCCAGACGGCAGCCCTGACTGTATGTGGGGCACACATTATAATGATAGATATTCCAGTCACATCCAGAGCTGCAGCCTTGACTGTATGTGGAGCACACATTATAATGTATGCTCCAGTCACATCCAGAGCTGCAGTCCTGACTGTATGTGGAGCACACATTATAATATAGACACTCCAGTCACATCCAGAGCTGCCGAGCCAGTCTGAGGTATGTGGGCACACATTTGATAATTAGACAACTCCAGTCACATCCAGAGCTGCAGCCCTGACTGTATGTGGGGCACACATTATAATGTATGCTCCAGTCACATCCAGAGCTGCAGTCCTGACTGTATGTGGGACACATTATAATGTATACTCCAGTCACATCCAGAGCTGCAGTCCTGACTGTATGTGGGGCACACATCATAATGTATGCTCCAGTCACATCCAGAGCTGCAGTCCTGACTGTATGTGGAGCACAGATCATAATGTATACTCCAGTCACATCCAGATCTGCAGCCCTGACTGTATGTGGAGCACACATTATAATGTATGCTCCAGTCACATCCAGATCTGCAGCCTGATGTATATATGGCACACATTATAGTATAGATATACTCCAGACACATCCAGAGCTGCCAGCCCATGACTGTTTGGGGACAACATCGTAATATATATATACTCCAGTCACATCCGATCTGCATTCCTGACTGTATATGGGGCACACATTATAGTATAGACACTCCAGTCACATCCAGAGCTTGCAGCCCTGATGTATATGGGGCCACAATATAGTATAGACACTCCAGTCAAATCCAGAGCTGCCAGCCCTGACTGTATGTGGGGCACACAATTTAATATAGATATCCAGTCACATCCAGAGCTGCAGCCTGACTGTATGGGAGCACACTTTAAATGTATGCTCCAGTCACATCCGAGCTGCAGTCCTGACTGATGTGGAGCACAATTTAAATATAGACACTCCAGTCACCAGAGCTGCAGTCCTCGTATGTGGAGACACATTATAAATAGACACTCCAGTCACATCCCGAGCTGCAGCCCTGACTGTAGTGGGGCACCATATAATGTATGCTCCAGTCACATCTCGAGCTGCAGTCCGAATGTATGGGGACACATATAATGTATACTCAGTCCATCCAGAGCTGAGTCCTGACTGTATGTGGGCACACACATAATGTATGCTCCAGTCACATCAAGCTGCAGTTGATGTAGTGGACAAGATCATAATGTATACTCCAGTCACTTCAGAGTGCAGTCTTGGCTGTATAATGGGTTTACTAATCCCTCATGGCTACACTCCTATCCAGTTCACCCTTCACTTAATCTTTCTCTCCTCGGCTTATACTATCATAAGTCACATATACTCCAGCCACATCCAAAGCTGCAGTAGTAGACTGTATGTGGGGCTCCAGTCACATCCAGAGCTGCTGTCAGGTTGCATAGAATAAGAAAAACGTGGTGGCTTTATTTTTAAAACACCCCCACACCTGTCCATGCTGCTTGTATTGCGGATCTGCGCTAATTAAATAATATAAGCTGCAGTACCATACACAACCCATCATTAGGGTGGCGTTTATGGAATAAAACAGCCATGTTTTTACAATCTTGCACATCCCCTTTAAGAGCTTTCTAGTTTTACTTTGGATACTGGTTATACGGACACAGTTATACTTTATTATTTTCATTAGTCAACCACCACCAATCAAATTCAAATGCTCATTTTGAATGAGCTTTGGATGGGATTGGAGCATAAGAGTTAATATGGCTCAAACTACACTAAGTTAAGCAATATGAAAATCCACAGTACAAAATACAAGTTCTCCAACCACTTCCAGGTATTATGTACAAATCGTCGAAACTGATCTTCCAGTTGGGATTCAATCAGATCTTACAATAATAATTGTTCAGTTATTGTCTTATGATTCTTAGGGCATTGCTTCACATGATATATATCTGACTCTAGTTACATTTGTTGCTACTAATGTCTCTTTTAAAACAAATACTGGAAATATTTTTCATGACGTTTGACCACTAGATGGCGCCCTCCGACTGTATATGAATGTTAAGCTGTGTCCTCTAATTCTCTATTGCTTGATTGTTTGATGCCTGCAGATGTTACAGCTTTGGCATTGGAGAAGCAATGCCGCGACTGTGTGCAAGGAGTGGCGAGGTGTCCAAGGGCAGTGCCGAATTCTTAATTGAAGGAGAAAGACTACAAACCAAGGTCAGTCATCCAAACGGGTCGGATTAAGAAAGAAATTGGTGGGGGACCCCAATTAATTGGGATATTGCTGATCTAAAGCAAGCAGAATGGTGGGGGTCCCCTCCAACTGGTGATGGTGGGGGCCCGAGGCAACGAGCCGGGTGCACTTCCTATAATCCGGCACTGGCCACACTCACTCAAGATCTGGCTGCTGTTACATCATCATGCTGACTTCTGGAACAATAGCTGAAATCAGAAATAACTTGCGTCATCTTTTACTTCTAGATCTTCTTTCATTTTTTTGCAGATGTTACAATCTCTCAAGAAGTCGATGGCCCCGGTGCTCAGTGATGTCACGTGGAGTGGGTCTTTCCGGAGAGCACAGAGGTCCTGATCTCCCCATCAGTCCAGCTTCCTCTTCCCGGGAGATCGGCTGGTGGGATACGTTGTGGTTTGCAGCACGTCCCGCTTCCTCTCCAATCCCCGGACTGTGAGTACAGACATGTGCATCAGTATAGATGGGAAATAACATTACACATGAAAAATCCCTTTATCCATTGAAGAGCCCTTAAAACTTCACATTATCGTGTCAAAGCAATGCCCACATTAGGGATCTCTGATGCTATAGTGCACCAGTCTATCACTTAAGAACTGGCTTCTATGGTGGAAGAAGGACATAAGTTTTGGACTTGACACAATGCTGTACAGTGAAACCATACTGTACCTGGCTGCAGAAGCACAGGACCTTCGTAGAAATCCTACTGTAACCATGCTGCAGAGCACAGGACCTCCACAATGTATAAACCATACTGTAACCATGGCTGCAGGAAGCACAGGACCTCATAAGTAGAAACCATACTGTAACCATGGCTGGAGGAAGCACAGGACCTCCCACAATAGAAACCATACTGTAACCATGACTGGAGGAAGCACAAGACCTCCATAATGTAGAAACCATACTGTAACCATAGCTGCAGGAAGCACAGACCTTTACAATGTAGAGAAATCCTACTTTAACATGGCTGGAGGAAGCACAAGACCTCCATAATGTAGAAACCATACTGTAACCATGGCTGGAAGAAGCAAGGACCCCACAAGTAGAAACCATACTGTAACCATGGCTGCAGGAAGACAAGGACTCCACAATGTAGAAACCATACTGTAACCATGGCTTGGAGGAAGCACAAGACCTCCATAGTAGAAACATACTGTAACCATGTGCAGGAAGCACAGGACCTTACAATGTAGTAGAAATCCTACGTAACCATGGCGGAGGAGCACAGGACCTCCACAATGTAGAAACCATACTGTAACCATGGCTGGAGGGAAGCACAGGACCTCACATAATGTAGAAACCATACTGTAACCATGGCTGGAGGAAGCAAGGACCTGCACAATGTGAAAAACCGTACTGTAACCATGGCTGGAGGAAGCACAGGACCTCCACAATGTAGAAATGATACTGTAACCATGGCTGGAGAAGCACAGGACCTCATAATGTAGTAACCATACGTAACCCTGGCGAGGAAGCACAGGACCTCCATAATGTAGAAACCATACCGAACCATGGCTGGGGAAGCACAAGACCTCCATAATGTAGAAAACCATACTGTAACCATGGCTGGAAGAAGACACAGGACCTCCACAATGTAGTAACCATACTGTAACCATGGCTAGAGAAAGCACAGGACCTCCACAATGTAGAAACCGTTATGTAACCATGGCTTGAGGAAGCACAGGACCATAACCAATGCAAGATAACTGACTGGACCATGGCTAGAGGAAGCACAGGACCTCCACAATGTAGAAACAGTACTGTAACCATGGCTAGAGGAAGCACAGGACCTCGACAATGTAGAAATCCTACTGTAACCATGGCTGGAGGAAGCACAGGACCTCCACAATGTAGAAACCATACCGTAACCATGGCTGCAGGAAGCACAGGACCTCCACAATATAGAAACCATACTGTAACCATGGCTGCAGGAAGCACAGGACCTCCACAATGCAGATACCAACCGTAACATGGCTGCAGGAGCACAGGACCTCCACAATGTAGAAACCATACCGTAACCATGGCGCAGGAAGCACAGACCTCCACAATGTAGAAAACCATACTGTAACCATGGCGCAGGAAGCACAGGACCTCCACAATGTGAATCCATACTGTAACCATGGCTGCAGGAAGCACAGGACTCACCAATGTAGAACCATACTGTAACCATGGCTGCAGGAAGCACAGGACCTCCACAATGTAGAATCCATACTGTAACCATGGCTTGAGGAAGCACAGGACCTGCACAATGTAGTACCATACTGTAACCATGGCTGGAGGAAGCACAGGACCTTAACAATGTAAGAAATTAAACCTAGTACCATGGCTGGAGGAGCACAGGACTCCACATGTAAAAAACTGACTGTAACCATGGCTGGAGGAAGCCACGGACCTCCACAATGTAGACTCATGCTGTAACATGGCGGTGGAGGAAGCACAGGACCTTACAATGTAGAAACCATACTGGAACCATGGCTGGAGGAAGCACAGGACCTCCACAAGTAGAACCATTACTTAACCAGGCTGGAGGAAGCACAGGACCTCCACAATGTAAAACCCCCCATAACAATACTATGCCGGAAGACGCCCTCCAGACCTATGACTGATTCCACTCCGACCTTACTATTAGATTGTCCTCACCATACCACATTGTGACTGATGCTTGCTTTGCTCCTCCTTCAAAACAGACCAGATGACTGCCAACCCCCCAAAACCAGTCATAATTCAACTGAGGTTGCCCGCCACCCCAGACTGACTCCCACTCCTACTATAACTGACCTGCAAGAGCCCTCCGACCACACATTGTTTGGCGGTTCCCCGGCTCCTCCCTAGACCAGGCTGCGCTTATGCCCTAGACCCCCCGACCAAACTGTGACTGATGTCTGCCACCCACCCAGGCAAACTATACTAACACTACAGCCTCGTGACCGACAATTGCTTGCTGATGCAGAAGACCCCCCCAGATCAACTAATGGGGTGATTAGGCCCCCAGGCCCTCATACAAGACTGTTCCAGCTGCTAGACCAGACATGGAAGACACGCACCGACCGTTCCCAGAACAACTATGGCTGATGCTCTTCAGACCTTAACCAATGTAGGATGACACACCTCAGACCCCCAAGACAAACAATGGCATGCCACATAAGACCTTCCAGACCAGACTGTTGGCTGCTGATGCCCGCAAACCCCCCCCCCAAACTAGACATATTGCTAATGCACTAGAACCCCCAGACCATCCTATTTTCTGATGCCCTCAGATCCCCTAAACATGACTACGACTGCACACCAGACACCCATGAGCCAGACTATGGTTGGTGCACCCGAACTCCCAACATGTTATGACCCTCCCAGACCATATTATAACCTATTTCTGAACCTATTCTACCTATGTCTGATGAATGCCCCCAGACCAATTTTGGATTAAGCAAACCAGACCTACCTCCGAACCGACTATTGCCAGCCAGCACTAGACCAGATATGATTGGTTGCTGTTTTGTAACTTTTTTATATTGAATTTAGCAGGGAGCAATTGTATCTGTGTTTGCTGCTCTTACATACAGATTTGCATCGATCCAACTGATTGATGGTAGCATCCCATTGATCACTGCTATCAGTGAACTCCTATACACAGGACATGCGAGAATATGCAACATCAATCTTCTTCTTCCTCACCCAAGCCTATTAACTCCCTCTGCTTCCGGGAATCCTTGGAAAGGGAGAAGGAAAAAAAGTCCTGTTGCAATTTATCACATGTGAATTTTCGAGGTGTAAATATGCCAGTGCAAGGGTCTATGATGCTTGTACGGAGACGTCAATGAATGCTACCTGTGCCGTGCACATAGCTTATGTGGACATCATGTTTTTTAGGTGGCTACCGAACCAAAGATTGTTTTCATCTAAAGTCCATTCCCCCTGCAGCCCTCAGAAAGTGTGATTCTCTAGATAACATCTGCTCTCTCACTCAGTGGGCCTACCTTTGGCGAATATTTTACATAATTAGGGAATTCCGTAGATGGAAATGACATTACCTGATATAGATGCTAGAAGTTTAATGGCGAAAATCTGATGACAAGGGTTCCCTTATTGGACAGGTGCACATACTTTTAACAGTGAATCCTAGGAGATGTGTGTCGCCTGCTATTAACCAGCGCGATAAAACGACCGACATCTAAGAACTGATTGGCTCCTTAAGGAATGCAAGCACTTTGGTTTATCTGCGAAATTTCTAGAACACGTGCATTCCTTTCGTACTTAAGTCTGAGTCTCTTATCCTTGCAGCAATATTACTGCTTCCCATGGAGAGACAGTCAACAAGCGCACTGTGTAGGATGCCCAAGCGTTTCTGGATTCGTGTGCCCTGGCGTGGTTGGGCGCCTCCTCCTTCCCTCCCTCTCGTCTCTCTCGGTTGTGTCTAAAAATTGCAAATGAGATGCAGGAATTCTTAACCTGAGCTGTTTTCCATGACGCTCGGGAGAAGATGGCTTGTATAGCGGCCCCGTTCTGCGCCGCTTCGTAACATAAATATACTAAGACAAAGACACAGCTAAAGGTGTCTAGATCAAGAGCAAGTTTAGAATCGCTAGAGGCTCAATTAATGTACCACAGCATTTTTCCCCTGCCTCCATTGCTCCCCATCTCTTTCCTGGGAGGTGATCGAACTTAATACGGGGCGTGGAGATTTTGAAGCATTATGCAGTGTTCTGTACCTCCCACCCTGCTCACCGGTTGTTGCAGATACTTCATCATTCCCCGTCCATTGTTCTAAAATCAGTGTTCTAGAGATGATCCATGTTGCAGATACTTCATCATTCCCCTTTTCCCTCCCTCCACTGTTCAATCAGTGATTGTAGAGATGAACAATTTTGGCAGATACTTTCCATCAATTCCCCTCCAGTGTCCTTCATGATTCGATAGATGATCAATGTTGCAGCTACTTCATCATTTACCCCTTCCATGTTTAACAGTGATTTCTATAGAGATGATACAATGGTTGCAGATACTTCATCATCTCCCCATCCACTGTCAATCATATTCTAGAGTGATACAATGTTGCAGATACTTTCTCGTTCACCCCCAGTTCCTATCAGTGAGTCTAAGATGATACTGTTGCAGAGTACTTCACATCCTTCCCTCGTGGTCCGTATCAGTGATTCTGAGATGATACAATTGTTGCAGATACTTCAGTCATTCCCCTCCATGTCCTATCAGTGATTCTTTTAGATTTCATGTTTGCAGACACTTCAATCATGCCCTCCCTCCCATGGCCTAATCTGATTCTAGAGAGAGAAAAATGTTGCAGATATTCATCATACTTCCTCCTCCGGTGTTCCTTATTCAAGTGATTCTATAGTTATACAATTTGGATCTTCATCATTCCCTCCATTGTCCTATCAGTGATTCTAAGATTGATGCCATGTTGGCCAGATACTTATCATTCCCCTCCGTGTCCTAGATCAGTGTTCTAAGATGATCAAACTGTTGTGATCTTCACAACACTCAATCCCTTCCATGTTCTATCAGTGATTGTATAGATGGAAATTGTGAAGGGGAAAAAAAAACAGAGGCAATGTGGTTTGAGTTTTTTCGATTGCAGCGGACATGATGTATATGTAAAGAATATTGGTATAAAAGTAGTATTATTCAGGGATTTGGCTCAGCCCGCGCTGTATTTTTCTTCCCCGTCATTCAATCATCAACCACTACCAAATTAGTCCCTCACTGGTGTCCCTTTTTTCTTGTAATCTTGCACATAGCTTAGCTCTCCCCACTCTCGTCTCCGAGATTGATGCAATTTGCAGATGATTGCAAATTTTTTCCTTTCAGTTTTGTATCATGATTTAGAGATTATATAATAATATAGATTCTTCACTGTTTATTTCCTTCCAGTGCTCGTATCAGTGGATTCCAGATGACACAATGTTGACCGATCCTTCTTACTTACCCCGTCCCAGTGATCTAGAGATGATACACTGTTACAGTCTTCTTATTCCCGTCCAGTGATTCTAGAGATGATCAATGTTGCAGATTCTTCAAACCATTTCCCTTCCAGTGTTCAATCATTAATTCTAGCATGATACATGTAGCAATATTTCACTGTTACCTTCCAGTGCTCTATCATGATTCTAGAGATGATACAGTGTTACTGATCTTCATGACCATTTTTCCTTCCAGTGCCAACACAGTGCTTCTGAGATGTACAATGTAGCAAGTATTCATTGTTTCCCTTTCGTGCTCTATCAGTGATTCTAGAGATGATACACATGTTACTGATTCTTCACCATTTTCTTCCCAGTGTTCTATCAGTGCTTCTAGAGATGACAATGTTGTACATATTTCCCTTCCAGTGTACCAGTGATTCTAGAGATGATTACAATGTAGCAGATATTTCACCATTTCCCTTCCATGGTTCTCTACCAGTGATTCTAGAGTCATACAATGTAGCAGAATTTTCACTGTTTTCTCTTCATGCTCTATCAGTGGTCACGGGTGCTCCCGCGATCCATGTCTCGGGACGCGGGTACACCCGGGCTCCGCTGCCTGCTGTCTCCTGTCCCCTGCCCTACTTACCTCTCCGGCTCCTGTTCTGTGGCTCTGGGTCCCGCCGTGCAAGCCGCACGCTCCTGCCTCCAGGTCGCGCGCCTCCCGCTCCTAGTGTGTGCACGCTCATTCCTGAACTTAAGGGCCGGCGTCCTTTCCATTGGCGCTGGTCACTCTCCGGGTTTCCTATATACCCGGCGGTTCCCTTCACTCCTGGCCGGATCTTCAAGTCTTCCCACTGAAGTGAAAGCCTCCTGTTTTGTATCCCAGTTCCTGTTCCTGTGTGTTGCCCAAGGTCCTGTTTCCTGAGCGTTTCCAGACTCCCCGAGTCCTTGTGCGTTTCAGATGCATCCCTGTGTCCGTTCCTGTGTGTCCGTGGCCGGTGGTCCGTATCCTGTGGTCTGTGTCCGGTGGTCCGTATCCTGTGGTCCGTGGCCGGTGGTCCGTATCTGTGGTCTGTGTCCGTGGTCCTATCCTGTGGTCCGTTGTCCAGTGGTCTGTATCCTGGTGGCATATCTGTGTCCATACCCTGTGTTCCAGGTCCTTGCTCCGTCTCCTTGTGGTCCGTTCCCGTACGACTGTGCTCCTGGTGTGCCGTCCAGGGTTTCCCAGCCCAGTGGTGACCTCCTGCCCTTCCTGTCTTCTGCCGTGCCTTCCAGGTTCCAGCCCAGCTGTGTTCATTCCGTACCAGCATTTCCAGTACCTCCTATGCCTCCTGCTATCATCTCAAATTGTGACTGTTTCTGCATCCGTTGCCTTTGCTGGCCACCACGGGTCCTACCAACCCCCCCGTGGTCCATGGGTCAACAGACTCTGCCCTCAGAGACCTTCCCCACACCCTGTGCTTTACATCAGTGATTCTAGAGATGATACAATGTACAGATTTTCATTGTTTCCCTTCCAGTGCCTCTATCAGTGATTCTAGAGATGATACAATGTAGCAGATATTTCACTGTTTCCCTTCCAGTGCTCTATCAGTGCTTCTAGGATGACCAACCTTCTGGCGGCAATGGAGATAGTTAAATGCATTGTCCAAGGCAGGATCCTCACTGGGGACGACGCATGTTATTAATTTGATTATTTAGAAGTGTTAGATGTATTTTATTTAGTGTTTTTTTTTAATACATCCTAAGCATAGCCTAATCCTAGGAAACAACGTTTCTATCCAAAGCAATTGCAAGAAGTGAGAGGCGTTTTCTCCGGATATTAGACAGAAGATATATTACAGTTAATACACTGGGGTGCCGAATCTAATAGAATCTAATGGATCTAATTGAATATCCAGATTGGTTATGTTTTGTGCGCCGTATGGTTCTTATTAAGAGTGTAAGCCTCTGCGTCTAACTGTGATTTTAGTTCAATTAACTTGTCACCATGATCGGATGATGAGGTCACACAGTCAATCACAGCAGGTCATTTTGTGAGTTGGGGTGATATGTCATAGGCAGAGAGTGAGGTCAGACAGCTTATTGATTGGAGGATGATGTATATTGTGAGCTTCAATGAAGTCACTGGTGATGATTATTCATGAATAATTTCTAGTTTCACAGTTCACCATGCAAACTGCAGACAAATTTAGCTCTGAGCACCGAAGATCTGTGTAATATACCTCGGGTTGTTCTAGTAGAACAGACTGTGAAAAATGTATATCAGATTGTAGCAGCCCTCCCTGTTGTTCTCTTAGCGCTCTCGGGATTGAGCAGCTCCTTGCTGCACAGGCTTCTGATTTGATACTACTTCCATCACTCAATGGGGGTCTTTACTAAGGGCCCGCGTTTCGCATTTTCCTTTCCTCCCGACGTGTTCCCCGAATATTTCCAATTTGCGCTGATTTTCCCTGTATTGCCCCGGAATTTGGCGCACGCGATCGGATTGTGGGCACGTGCTGGCTTCGCGGAGGCGGAAATCAGGGGCCGTGGCCGAACGAAAACCCAACGATTCGAAAACTGCCGCATTAAAAAAAAAAATGACGCGGGACTCGCTCTACCTTCACCATGAATAGCCGGTGAACTTCAGGGCATTCCAGCGGGCCTCGGCGAGTTTCAGCGCAGCAGCGCCACCTGGTGGACTCTCGGAGGAACTACCTTAGTGATCCCCCGCTGGACCCACTCCCCGCAGAACGCGCCGCTGGATCGCGAATGAACCGGGTAAGTAAATCTATCTGCCCCAATGTGTTGCAATGCAGAGAGAGCTAAGAGCACAGCGTGGGGGGACACTATTCAAAAAACTACAATCCTGGATATAAATTCTATTTCACAGTCCTGCTGCTGCTACTCACAATATACACAAAGGTATAATACACCTCTCTCCAGGGACAATGGCTGCAGTTTTTTATGGTTAATACTAATAAGAATTTATTTCAGACTTTTCCTCCCGTGGATAACTTTCATATATTGAGATGTCACATGGTACCTGAGACTCATGAATGTCAGAGCTCGTGTCGTCTGTACATGAAGTTCTTGGATTTGGATCCTGCATATGGGACTCTTCTCCTGGACAGTGCTCGTCACTGGGACCGTGTGAACCGGTAGGGTTGGTGGTCGGCAATCTGACTGGTGCTATAGGCTCGGCGCTGAAAGCCCGATCACTGTAGGAACGCAAATAGGATTATGGACGTGATCACATGACTATAGTTACAGGTACCTCTCAGTCGCCATAGACTAAGATACAGCATCTCGTGTTGACAATGATCATAGTCACTTACAGGGTTATGCCCTCCGGCCAGGTCCTCTTTGCTATCCGGAATTTCACTGCTTTCTCTAAGGGAGACCCGTCTCTTGTTGACCCTTTGATCCTCCACTTCCAGAGAATCTGGGGACTGGAAAAAGCTGAACTTCCTGACTCCTGAGACCGCATCATACTGTTATCTTCGTCTCTTGTCTGCCAGGACAGAAGAATCGAGAAATTTGTATAGTTTGCATCTTCTCTGCCCATGTTCATCCCCTATTTCACCTGCTCTATGAAAGACTTCAATATACATAGTCTCTCAAGAGAAAAGCATAGCAGCAGGCTGGGTGAACTGCATTGTCCTCACACTGCTTGTGCTCTAGCTCTCTCAAATGCTCCACCCTCTCTTTTTTCTGAGTGACTGCTATACAGTGCAGTCCCCTACTTAGAGGACACCCAACTTACAGACAACCCATAGTTACAGACAGCCCCCTCTGAACCTTTGGTGAACCTCTCTGGATGCTTTACTATAGTCCCAGGCTGCAAATAGCAGCTGTAAGGTGTCTGTATGAGAGCTTATTGATAATCCTTGGTCCCATTACAGCAAAAAATGTTTAAAACCCAATTGTCACTGGGCCAAAATTCTTTTTGTCTGGTTCTACAATTATAAAATATACAGTTTCGACTTACATACAAATTCAACTAAGAACAAACCTCCAGACCCTATCTTGTATGTAACCCGGGACTGCCTGTACTATTAAGCCAAATGGCCGCTATCACAGCGTTTACTCTGAGCGCTCAACACAGAGGGCAAATTTACTTACCCGGTCCTCGGTCGCAATCCCGCGCCCGTTGTCCACGCTAATTGGGTCTGCCGGGATTCACAAGATTGCGTGCCGATATCCAGCGGGTGTCGCTGCTGCGCCGAAGCTCACCGGAGTTTACCTCTTTGTCCCGGTGCTGTAAGTCGTGATCTTGCGACACAAATCCTTTTTAATAAATTCCACTGTTTTTATGAATCCGTCGGGTTATCCAACGGCCACGCCCCCCCGATTTCTGGCTGCGAAAGCCGGCGCGATGCACACATCCGATCGCGTGGGCCAAATTCATCGCAAATCTGAAATATTCTGGAAACCCACGAAAGTGCATCGTTGGACCCTTAGTAAATGAGCCCCAGGGGCTAAGAGCACAGGAGTGTGAGATGTGTCCGCAGTGAGTTCCTTGAAGCTACAATCCTGGATTACAATACACACTTTGATTTATACATGTTACTCCGGGCCAATGCCTAATCCTGCCAAACTGCTGACAGATTCCCTTTCAGATCTCTTTTAGATTTGTTTATTTTGAGGGGGATTTAATTGATTCTTCCTAACAGTGTAAAAACCCATTTGTATTTGTAGAATAATTGCTTATTTTTCTCAGTCCCCGTAAGAGAGCGCCAGGTTTGAAGGTACCGTTTTGTTTGATCAGAAAGTTCGGTTCTGCCTCATTGCAACTTATCCCGTTACCATGGTAAAAGTCGGAAACTAAAAGCGACTACTGAAACTCAATATCCAAGTCTGACTGCGAGCGGAGACCGGCTTATGGAAAATTATCCATTCATTGCCCAGCGTGGACTCGGGGAAGGAGAGGCAGGGGGAATAGAAACTTGATCTCACGGATCTCCCACTGTAAACTGCAGTCTGGGTTATGTTCACTATTTTAACGTTACATTGTAGCTGCTCCAGCGCACCTTTAGGAGTGTTTCCTACAGGAATTTCGATGTGGATTTTCCAAAATGTTCCACTGGTTTTCCTTTGTATAGTTTAAGAAAGAAAAGCAAAAACGATAGAGGACGGCGCCTCCGTAATAACGTAATAACGTAAGGATAAGTGGGTACCGAATGTGTGAGTAATGAAGGTGCTCACCTGGTGCACTGTGTATAAAGGGTATAAATAATAATCCATCCGGCTTACTTGCAGCAGCTCCCTAGCTCTCCAAATAACCGGTACCAAGGCACCCGTAAAGCAAAGTATAAACGAATCGAAAAAGAGGGCTAGACGGGTGCGCTTGTAACCAAGTATGGAGTCCTCATCAGTAACCAATTCACAATTTTTATTGGCGACAAGTAAATCCGATGGTAACGCGCTTCGGGAAAAACCTTCATCAGATCAAAAATGGAAGCGCTAACGGCAACTCGAGTCAGCGGCTGGTAACAACTCGAACCAGCTGCTGACGCGAGTTGCTGTTCAGCGCTTCCATTTTTGGTCTGATGAAGGTATTTTCCGAACGCGTACTCATTGGGATTTTATTATCACACATTTGATTTTACTTGTCACCAATAAAATTTGTGAATTTGGTTACTGATGAGGACTCCATACTTGTTACAGGCGCACCCTTCTAGCTCTCTCTTTTTCGATCTGTATACTTTGCATAGTTTGACTGGAATGTCCTTGTATCTCGCAGAAGATTAGATGTCCTTTCGGCCCTCCATGGATCTCAGTGGAGGGGGTTCCGGAAGGGATTTTCCCAATGCTAAATTTTGAAATTCAAGTTTCTGCAAACAACCCTGCCCTGGTTTTGTTAGGCTTCATTCGGAACATGGAGCTGGCGCTAATCTCATGGAGCCATCCATTTGAAGACAGGGGTCCTCCGATCTAGGGCCTCTGAACTATATGACCTCCTCCCTTAGGATCGGTCATTCTCTTAAATGTTGATTCCCTATAGTTGTCTGAGATGTCTACAGAAGCTGGAACGTGCATGCACATGTTCTAGAATCTTCGGGTGACATCCTGCTCTTCATGAGTTTCCCCCTGGATCCTATTACTTACCTGTTGCTAGCCCCAATTGCTTTCATATCTCCTATTCATTGGAAGGGTTGCCAAGTGCCCCACCAGGATAGCATGGGTCCCACACGCCCTACTCATGTACCACTGGTTCAAAAATATCAAATAAAGAGGTTGTCAATCCCACTTATCCCTATCCCGGAAAACACCCCCCCACTACAAACCATAGGGACTACACCTATTATCACAGTAATGGAGGCTGTGTGTCCCGTGTTTGAATAAGTGCAGTGGTTTTTCATGTTATACAAATGACCCATCCATCCATCATTTAGCTGAGGACCCTCCTATATACCTAGTCCTAGAATGGACTAATTCTGTGGGCCCACCCTCACTAAGCTCCCTACTAGCTGACAAATTGAGTGTCTACTGCTTTATCTATGTGGTCCATAAACAGGTTAGAGTCGGCACCCAACGAGATCCTCTGGTGCCCTGCGGACAATCCAACTCAGGGGTAGCACCATAATGGAGCCTACTGTTCAGCGGGGGGGGGGGGTCCTGGCATCTGGGGCATTGGATGTATATATACTGTATGCGTGTATGTGCTGGATATAGTATTGCTGGCATTTGCTTTATGTGAATATGTGATGTGTAAATGCGCATGGTTGTTATATCCTGTTTTTGTTATATTTTCCTGTTTTTGTTTGTGTGTCTGTTGTTTGTGTTGTTGTTTTGTGGGTGTGTTTTATGTTGTTCCTGTTGTGTGTTAGGTGTATTATCATGTATGTTATACTGCAGTCCGGATAGTTTTCTGTAGGTTTGTTGTTGTGTTGTTGTTGTCGTCTGTATTTTTTATTTCGTAATCCCACCCGTTTTTTTGGTCTCTGTGCTTTGTTTGTGTTGGGTGTTGTTTCTTGACCAGGTTTATCTTCTTCCCGCCCCTTTGTCTGTTCTGGCTAGCATTATTGTAGCCTAGGGCTAAGTACATAAATTACCAACATCCAGAGGTCCGTTTGGTAACTAGGGTTGTCTGTAAGTCGGGTGTTTTTAAGTAGTGACTGCCTGTAAGCATATACTGTATAATATGAGTGATAAATGTGTGAGTATATAAATATGTAGCCTTTTTAGAGGTAAGGGGGCCCCATTCAGAAGTCTGCTATGGGCAACTGCTCTCCCTCTGTTACACACCCCGAGCTACTGGGTGGGACGTAGCTCCTTGCCCGGTGTCTATTCCCCAGCAGTGGTGCTAGCAAGACTGTGGCTTCTGCACCATGGTTCAGATGGTTTTAACATTTGTGAGGTCCTGTGCTTCCTCCAGCCATGGTTAACAGTACAAGTGTTTTACATGTGGGGTCCTGTGCTTCCTCCATGCCTTGTACACAGTATGGATTCTACATTGTGGAGGTCCTGTGCTTCCTCAGTCCCATGTTACAGTATGTGTCTACATTGTAGTCCTGTGCTTCCTCACGCCATGGTTACAGTCATGGATTCTACATTGTGGAGTCCTGGTGCTTCCTCCAGCCCATGGTTACAGTACAGTTTCTTACATTGTGGAGGTCCGTGTGCTTCCTCCAGCCATGGTTTACAAGTATGGTTTTCGTTCTAAGTTGTTCAAGGTCCTGTGCTTCTCCAAGCATGGTTACAGTATGGTTCTCAAACATTGGGTGTCCTGTGCTTCCTGCAGCCATGGTTACAGTATGGATTCTACATTGTGGAGGTCCTGTGCTTCCTGCAGCCATGGTTACAGTATGGTTTCTACATTGTGGAGGTCCTGTGCTTCCTGCAGCCATGGTTACGGTATGGTTTCTACATTGTGGAGGTCCTGTGCTTCCTCCAGCCATGGTTACGTATGGTTTTCTACATTGTGGAGTCCTGTCTTCCGCAGCCATGGTTACGGTAGGTATCTACATTGTGGAGGTCCGTGCGTTCTCACCAGGTACGTAGGTCTCATGTGAGGTCTGGCTTCTACAGCCATGTTCATATGGTTTCTAATTGTGGAGGTCCTGTGCTTCCTCAGCCATGGTTACGGTATGGTTTCTACAATTGTGGAGGTCCTGTGCTTCCTCCCCATGGTTACAGATAGTTTCTACATTGTAGGTCCTGTCTCTTCTAGCCATGGTTACAGTACTGTTTCTACATTGTGGAGGTCCTGTGCTTCCTCAGCCATGTTACAGTATGGTTCTCATTGTGGGGTCCTGTCTTCCTCAAGCCATGGTTACAGATACGTTTCACATTGTGGAGGTCCTGTGCTTTCTCTCAGCCATGGTTCAGTATGGTTCCTACTTGTGGAGCTGTCTTCTTCCAGCCATGGTTCAGTATGGTTTCTACTTATGGGTCTTGTGCTTCCTCCAGCCATGGTTAAGGTATGGTTTCTACAGTATGGGGTCCTTGTGCTTCCTCCACGCATGGTTACAGTATGGTTACTACATTATGAGGTCCTGTTCTTCTCCAGCCATGGTTACAGTATCATTTCTACATTGTGAGGTCCTGTGCTTCCTCCAGCCATGTTACAGTACGGTTTCTAACATGTGCAGGTCCTTGCTTCTCCTGCCATGGTTACAGTATGTTTCTACATTATGGAGGTCCTGTGCTTCCTCCAGCCATGGTTACAGTATGGTTTCTACATTGTGGAGGTCCTGTGCTTCCTCCAGCCATGGTTACAGTAGGATTTCTACATTGTAAAGGTCCTGTGCTTCCTGCAGCCATGGTTACAGTATGGTTTCTACATTATGGAGGTCTTGTGCTTCCTCCAGCCATGGTTACAGTATGGTTTCTACATTGTGGAGGTCCTGTGCTTCCTCCAGCCATGGTTACAGTATGGTTTCTACACAATGAGCAGATATATTAGTGTTCCCTTTTCAGTGCTCTATCAGTGATTTAGAGATGATACAATGTTACTGATTCTTACCATTTTCTTCCAGTGTTCTATCAGTGCTTCTAGAGATGACATGTTGTACAATTCCCTTCCAGTGTTTTACCAGTGATTCTAGAGATGATACAATGTAGCAGATATTTCACCATTTCCCTTCCATGTCTCTACCAGTGATTCTAGAGATCATACAATGTCAGATATTTCACTGTTTTCTTTCTGCTCTATCAGTGGTCACGGGTGCTCCGCGATCCATGTCTTCGGATGAGGGTACACACGTGCTCCGCTGCCGCTGGTCCCTGTCCCCCTGCACCTCATTACCTCTCCAGGCTCCTGTCTGTGCTCTGGGTCCCGCCGTGCAAGCCGCACGCCTCCTGCTCCAGGTCGCGCGCTCCCGCTCCTAGTGTGTGCACGCTCATTCCCTGAACTTAAAGGGCCGCGTCCTTTCCATTGGCGCTGGTCACTTCGGGTTTCCTAATAACCCGGCGGTTCTTCACTCCTGGCCGGATCTTCAAGTCTTCCCACATGAAGTGAAAGCTCCTGTTTGTATCCCAAGTCCTGTTCTGTGTGTTGCCCAGGTCCTGTTTCCTGAGGTCGTTTCCAGACTCCACCGAGTCCTTGTGCGTTTCAGATGCATCCCTGTGTCCGTAATCTGTGGTCCGTGGCCGGTGGTCCGTATCTGTGGTCGTGTCTGGTGGTCCGTATCCTGTGGTCCGTGGCCGGTGGTCCGTATCTGTGGCTCTGTGTCCGGTGGTCGTATCTGTGGTCCGTTGTCCAGTGGTTCTGTATCCTGTGTGCATATCATGTGGTCCATAGACCTGTGGTCCGAGTCCTGTGTGCTCGTCTCCTTGTGGTCGTTCCCGTAGACTGTGCTCCTGGTGGCCGTCCAGGGTTTCCAGCCCAGTTGGTGACCTCCGCCTGTTCCTTCTGCTTCTGCCGTGCCTTCCAGGTCCAGCCCAGCTTGTGTATTCATTCCGTACCAGCATTTCCAGTACTCCTATGCTTCCTGCTATCATCTCAAGTTGTGACGTTTCTGCATCCGTTGCCTTGCTGGGCCAAACACGGGTCCATACCAACCCCCGCGGTGGTCCAGTGGGTCACAGACTCTGCCTCAGAGACTCTTCCCCACACCCTGTGCGTTACATCAGTGATTCTAGAGATGATACAATGTAGCAGATATTTCATTGTTTCCCTTCCAGTGCTCTATCCGTGATTCTAGAGATGATACAATGTAGCAGATATTCACTGTTTCCCTTCCAGTGCTCTATCAGTGCTTCTAGAGATGATCCAACCTTCTGGCGGCAATGGAGAAAGGCTTTAAATGCATTGTCCAAGCGGATCCTCACTGGGGGACGCATGTTATTAAATATGAATTATTTAGAAGGTGTAGATGTATTTCATTTTAAGTGTTTTTTTTTAATACATACTAAGCTAGCCTAATCCTGAGAGGAAACAACGTTTCTATCCAAGCAATTGAGAAATGAGTGGAGGCGTTTTCTCCGGATATTAAGGACAGGATATATTACAGTAATACAACTGGGTGCCGAATCTATAGAAATCTAATGGATCTAATTGAGATCCAGATTGGTTATGTGTTGTGCGCCGTATGGTTCTTTATTAGAGTGTAAGCTCCTGCGTCTAACTGAGTTTTAGTTCATTAACTTGTCACCAGTGATCGGATGATGAGGTCACACAGTCAATCACAGCAGGTCAGTTGTGATTGGGTGATGATTGTCAAGGGCAGAGAGTGAGGTCAGACAGCTTATTGATTGGAGGATGATGTATAGTGTGAGCTCAGGAGTCATGGATGATGATTAATCATGAATAATTCAGTAGTTTAACAATGCAAACTGCAGACAAATTTAGCTCTGAGCACCGAAGATTGTGTAATATACCTCTGGGTTGTGTTTAGTAGAAGCAGACTGTGAAAAATGTATATCCGGATTGTAGCAGTCCTCACACTGTTGTTCTCTTAGCTCTCGGGATTGAGCAGCTTCCTGCTGCGACAGGCTTCTGATTGAACTACTTCCATCACTCAATGGGGGTCATTTACTAAGGGCCGATCGCATTTTCCATTTCCCGACGTGTTACCCCGAATTTTCCAATTTGCGCTGATTTCCCTGTATTGCCCCGGAATTTGCGCACGCATCGCGGATTGTTGCGCAATCGGGCTGGCAGAATGACCGGAAACACTCCATCACGCGAAGCGGGTAACCCATCTTTGACTAAGGTCCAGTTGCATTTTCTATTCTCAGAAGGTCTACCCGATATAATCGGTTCCGCATCCTCCCCTCAGACCCTGCCCCCACACTCTCTGGCGCTCGCATGTTGTGAGAAGTCGGATCCCGATGCGTTTTCTGCCCATCACCGTCTGAGGTACTATGCCGATTCACCTTAAGCCCGCTTTGGCCGTCTCCGAACAGAAAACCCAACGGATTCGGAAAAAACTGCCGCGATTGAATAAAACAAGAGAGTGACGCTGGGATCTCCGCTTACCTTCACCAGGAATAGGCCGGTGAACTTCAGGGATCCAGCGGGCACTCAGGCGTAGAGTTCAGCTGCAGAAGCGCCACACTGGTGGGATGTCAGGGGGGAAGGAGGAACTACCTTAGTGAGTCCCGGCGGACCCACATCCACCGGCAGGAACGCGCCGCGGATCGCAGAATGAACCGGGTAAGTACAATCTGCCCCAATGTGTTTGCACATGCAGAGCGAGCTAAGAGCAAGCAGTGTGGGACGGGACACGACACTTCAAAAAACTACAATCTGGGAATATAAATTCATATTTCAACAGGTCCTGACTTGCTACGCCCAATATACACAAAAGGTATAATACACCTCTCTCCAGGGACAATAGCGCCAGTTTTTATGGTTAATACTAATAAGAATTTATTTCAGACTTTTCTCCGTGGATAAACTTTCATATATTGAGATGTTCACATGGTACTGAGACTCACTGAATGTCAGAGCTCGTGTCGCTCGTACATGAAGTTCTTGGATGGATTCCTGCATAGGACTCTCTCCTGGACAGTGCTGGGCAATGGCGTGTGGAACTCGGAAGGGTTGGTGGTACGGCAATCTGACTGGGTGCTTAGGCTCGACGCTGAAAGCCCGGATCAGCTGTAGGGAACAGCACATAGGATTAGGATGTGTCACATGACTATGTTACAGGTACCTCTCAGTCGCCATAGAACTAAGAGACGCATCTCGTTGTGGTTGACACTGATCAGGGTCATACCAGGGTTATGTCTCCGGCCAGTTTCTCTTGACTATCCAGGATTTCACTGCTGTGCTTAAGAGGAGGACCCGTTTTGTGACCCTTTTGATCCTCCACTTCCAGAGGAACTTGGGACTGGAAAAATACTGAACTTCCTGACTCCTGAGACGCCAGCATACCCCATCACAACTGTTATTTATCATTTATCTCGTCTTGTTCTGACAGGACAGAAGGATACAGAAAAATTTGGTATGTAGTTTGACATCTCTTCTCTGCCCACTGTTCATCCCCTATTTCATGCTCGTATAGAAGACTTCAATTAATACACATAGTCTCTAAGAGGAAAAGCAAGCAGCAGGGTGGGTGAAACTGCAGTGTACACACACTGATGTGCTTTACTCTCTGCAACAATGCTCCCCGGCTCCTTTTTTTGGAGTGACTGTTTCTACATGTCATGTCCCCTCTACTTTAAGGACACCCAACTTACGACCAACCATAGTTACAGACAGCCCTCTGAACTTTGGTGAACCTCTGCTGGATGTTACTATAGTCACCAGGCTCAATGATAGCTGTAAGGTGTCTGTAATGAAGCTTTTTGATAAGTCTTGGTCCCATTACAGGCAAAAAAGTTGTAAACACCAATTGTCACTGGGGCCAAAATTCTTTTTGTTGCGGTTCTACAAGTTATAAAATATAGCAGTATTCGAACTAAATACAAATTCAATTCAGAAACAACACCTCCAGACCCTATCTTGTATGTAACCTGGGTATGCCTGTACTATTAAGCCATAATGGCCGCTACAGCGTTTACTCTGAGAAGCTCAAAACACAGAGGGACAGATTTACTTACCGGTCCTGTCGCATCCCGCGGCCCGTTGTCCAACGCTAATTGGGTCGCCGGGGATTCCTAAGATTGAGTGCCCGATATCCAGCGGGGTCGTGCTGCGGCCGAAGCTCACGGAGTCTCTACATTCTTTGTCCCGTGTTGCATTGTAAGTCAGTGATCTGACTGGACACAAATATGTTCTTTTTAATATTCCACGGTTTTTTATGAAGAACTCGTACGGCGTTATCACAACGGCACGCCCCCCCGATTTCTGCTGGTGAAGCACGGCGCCGAGACCACACAATCCGAGTAGCTGTGGGCCCAAATCTCCGCAAATCTGAAATATCTGGAAACCCGCGAAAAGTGCATCGTTTGGACCCTTAGTAAATGAGCACCCAGGGGCTAAGAGCCAAGGAGTTGTGAGGATGTGTCCTGCAGTGAGTTCCTTGAAGCTACAATCGATGGAATATAAATCACAACACGTGATTATATACAAGGTACTCCCGGGCCAATTGCCTAATCCCTGCCAAAACATGCTGACGATCCACTTTCAGATCTCTTTAGATTTGTTTATTTTGGGGGGGAGTTAATCTGTCTCTCCTTAAAACTAGTGTTAAAAAAAACCTCATTGATTTGTAGTAATAATGCTTATTTTCTCAGGCACGTAAGAGAAGAGGCGCAAGGGGGGGGGGGGGTTTTGGGAAGCGGTTTGTACCGGTTATGTTGATCAGAAAGGTTCGGAGTTCTTGCCTCTTGCAACTTATCCCGGTACAATGGTAACAAGTCGGAAGCGGAAAAAGCGACTACTGGAGAACTCAATATCCGAAGGTTGACCCCCGACTGCGAGCGGAGACGGCTTATGGAAAATTCATCCAAGTCATCCGCAGCGTGGAGCCTCGGGGAAGGAAGAGGCAGGGGAAATAGAATCTTGAGTGATCAAGGATCTTCCCATGTAAACTGTTCCGTCTGAGTTATGCCGTCACTATTTTACGTTACATTGTAGCTGTATCAGCGCACCTTTAAGGATGTGTTACTACAGGAATTTTCGATGTGGATTTTCTAAAATGTTCCACTGGGATTTCTTGTTGATGTTTAAAGAAAGGAGAAAGCCAAAACGATAGAGGACGCGCCCCTCGCGTAATAACGTAATAACGAGGATAAGTGGGTACCGAATGTGGTGGTAATGAAGTGCTCACATGGTGGCCACTTGTGTATAAGAGGTATAAATAATTAATCCAATCGGGCTTACTGAGCAGCTCCCTAGCTCTCCAAATAACCGGTAACCAAGGCACGGTAAAGCAAAGTATACTGATCGAAAAAAGAGAGGGCTAGACGGGTGCGCTTGTAACCAAGTATGGAGTCCTCATCAGTAACCAATTCACAAATTTTATTGGCGACAGTCAAAATCCGATGGTAACGCGCTTCGGGAAAAACCCTTCATCAGATCAAAAATGGAAGCGCTAACGGCAACTCGAGTCAGCGGCTGGTAACAACTCGAAACAGCTGCTGAGCGAGTGTGCTGTTCAGGCGTTCCATTTTTGGTCTGATGAAGGTATTCCCCGAACGCGTTACCATTGGATTTAGCTTATCACCATTGGATTTTACTGTGCACCAATAAAATTTGTGAATTTGGTTACTGATGAGGACTCCATACTTGGTTACAGGCGCACCCGTTAGCTCTCTTTTTTCGATCTGTATATTGCATAGTTTGACTGGAATGTCCGTGTTATTCTGCAGAAAGATTAAGGAATGTCCTTTCGGCCCCATGGATCTGTAGTGGAGGGGATTCCGGAAGGGATTTTCCCAATGCTAAATTTTGAATTCAAGTTTTGCAAACAAAACCCTGGCCCTGGTTTGTTAGGGCTAATTTCGGAAGACATGGAGCTGGCGGCTAATCTCATGGAGCCATCCACTTGAAGACAGGGGTCCTACGATCTAGGGCCTCATGGACATAATGACCTCCTTCTCTCAGGATCTGTCATTCTCTAAATGGTTGATTCCCTATATGTCTGATGAGATGACTACGAGAAGCTGGAACAGTGCATGCACAGTTTCTAGATCTTCGGGTGACATCCTGCAATTCATGAAGTTTCCCCCTGGATCCTATATACCTGTTGCTAGCCCCAAATTGCTTTCTATTATCCTATGCATTGGAAGGGTTGCCAAGTGCCACCAGGATAGGCATGGGTCCACACGCCCGCTACTCATGTACCACTGGTTCAAAAATATCAATATAAAGAGGTTGTCACAATCCAACTTACCCTATCCAGTGGAAAGAAAAACCCCCCACATACAAACCATCGGACTAGCACCTATTATCACAGTAATGGAGGCGGTGGGTCCCGGTTTGATTGAATGCTAGTGGGTTTTTCATGTATATCACAAATGACCCATCCAATCTCTATGCTGAGGACATCTCTCTTATATACCTAGTCCTAGATAGTGACATAATTCTGTGGCCCACCCCTCATAAGCTCCCCTACTAGTGACAAATTAGATTGTCTACTGCTTATCTATGTGGTCCAATAACGGTTAGAGTCGCACCCAACAGAGGATCTCTCTGGTGCCTGGGGACCAATTCAACTCAGGGGTAGCAGCCATAATGGAGCCTACTGTTGTCAGCGGGGGGGGGGGGCCCTGGATCTGGGGCATTGGAGTATAGTATACTGTATGAGTTTATGATGCTAGGTATATAGGTAGTTGCTGGTCATTGTGTTGTTGTATGTTGCGAATATTTGTGTATGTGGTAAATGCAGTCATGGGTGTATATGGCCTGTATGTATGTGTATTCCTGTTTATGTGTGTGCGAATGGTATGTTAGCTGTAGTATTTGTATATGTGGGGTGTCTACAGTTGTATATGTATCCGGTATGTGTGTATAAGGTGTATATATGTCTGTATGTATTATACGCAGTACAGATAGGTTATGTACGGTTTGTTGTTAAAAGTTGAATGCTGTATGTAATCCGACGGGGGAACTGTATTTTTAATCGTAATCCCACCCAAAATGTTTTTGGTTCTTGTACAATTGGATCTTGAAAAATGTTGGCGGTTGTCATTTAGAACCAGGAGTTATCATAATCTTCATACAGACACCGTGTACTTTAACTGTTTTAAGCTGATATTTAGCCTAGGTGCTAAGATCAATAAATTACCAATCATCCAGTAGGTCCGTTTGTAACTAGGGGTTGTCTGTAAAGTCGGGTGTTTTTAAGTGAGGGACTGCCTGTAGCAATAAATGTATATATGATGTGTATTAATGTGTGAGTATATAATGTGTAGAACTTTGTGAGAGGCGGTAAGCGTTGGCCCCTCAGAAGTCTGCTCATGGGGCACTGCCTCTCCTGTTTTACAGACCCCTGACTGGGTGGGACGTATCCCTTGCCCTGTCTATTCCCAGGCAGTGTACAATGTGGCTTCCTGCAGCATTCGTTACAGTATGGGGTTTACATTTGGGAGGTCCTGTGCTTCCTCAGCATGGTTACAGTACGTTTTTACATTGTGGAGGTCCTGTGCTTCCGCCAGCCATGGTTACAGTATGGATTCTACATTGTGGAGTTGTGCTTCCTACAGCCATGGTTACAGTATGGTTTTCACATTGTTAAGGTCCGGCTGATCCCTCCAGCCATGGGTTACACAGGAGTTACATTGGGGAGGTCCTGTGTTCCCTCCCGCCATGGTTACAGTACAGTTTTTACATGTGGAGGTCCTGTGCTTCCTCCAGCCATGGTACAGGTATTGGTTTCTTACTTGTTAAGGTCTGTGCTTCCTCCAGCCATGGTTAGCGTATGGTTACTACATTGTGCAGGGTCCTGTGCTCCTCAAGCCATGGTTACAGTTATGGATTCTACATTGTGGAGGTCCTGTGCTCCTGCAGCCTGTTGTTACAGTGATGGTTCTACATTGTGGGTCCTGTGCTTCCTCAGCCATGGTTACCGTATGGATTCTGACATTGTGGAGGTCCTGTGCTTCCTGAAGCCATGGTTACAGTATGGTTTTACTACATTGTGGAGGTCGTTGCTTCTGCAGCCATGGTTACGTAGTGGTTTCTAATTGTGGAGGTCCTGTGCTTTTCCTGCAGCCATGGTTTACGGTAGGTTCTGCATTGTGGGGTTCTGTGCTTCCTGCAGCCTGGTTACAGTATGGTTTTATATTTGGAGGTCTGTGCTTTCCTGCAGCCATGGTTACGGTATGGTTTCTACAATGGGAGGTCCTGTGCTTCCCCAGCCATGGTTACAGTAGGATTTCTTACATTGGCGAGGTCTGTGCTTCCTCTAGCCATGGGTTACAGTATAGTATTACAATTGTGGGAAGTCCTGTGCTCCTTAGCCATGGTTACAGTATGGTATCTGCATGGGGAGGTCCTTTTTGCTGTCTTTCAGCCATGGTTACAGTATCGGTTTCTACATTGTGGAGGTCCTGGGCTTTCTCTAGCCATGGTTACAGTATGGTTACTACATTGTGGAGGTCCTGTGCTTCTTCCAGCCATGGTTACAGTATGGTTTTCACATAGGAGGTCTTGTGCTTCCTCCAGCCATGGTTACGTATGGTTTCTACATTTGGAGTCCTGTGCTTCCCAGCCATGGTTAATTATGGGTTATAAGTTAGGGAGGCACTGTGCTTCTCCAGCCATGGTTACAAAGTATCATTTCTACATTGGGAGGTCCTGTGCTCCTCAGCCATGGGTACAGTACGGTTATTTCTACATTGTGCAGGTCCTGTGCTTCCTCCGCCTGGTTACAGTATGGTTTTACATTATGGATGGTCCTGCTTCTCTCAGTCATGGTTACAGTATGGTGTTCTACATGTGGAGGTCCTGTGCTTCCTGCACGGTTACATAGTTCTACCATGGGTTGTCTTCCTCACCAGGTTAGCAGATTGTCTACATTGTGGAAGTCTGATCTCCATGCAGCTCAATGTCTCAGTAACAATGGTTCACTTGGCGCCTTTCATCTGATCCAGCCACTTAATCCCACTTTCTGGTCATATGGTTTCTCATCACTCACCCACATGGACCACGCTGCTCCCCACCATTCTCAAGAGCGATTCTATACTCATTTTAAAGAGTCCGATACATCCTGACAGCAGTAAGTGAGCGTCTTCTACATTGGAGGTCTTGTTGCTTTCCTACAGTCAATGGTACGTATGGTTTCCCATTGTGTGGAGGCCTGTGGCTTCTCCAGCCATGGTTACGTATGGTTTCTACATTGGAGGTCCTTGGTTGCTTCCTGCAGCCATGCGTTACAGTATGGTTTTAAATTGTGGAGGTCTTGTGACTCCAAGCAGTGTTACAGTGGATTTCTACTTGTGAAGGTCTGTGGCTTCCTGCAGCTCATGAGGTACAGTATGGTTTATACATTATGGAGGTCTTGTGCTTCCTCCAGTCATGGTTACAGTTGGTTTCTACATTGTGGAGGTCCTGTGCTTCCTCCAGCCATGGTTACAGTATGGTTTCTACATTATGGAGGTCCTGTGCTTCCTGCAGCCATGGTTACAGTATGGTTTATACATTGTGGAGGTCCTGTGCTTCCTGCAGCCATGGTTACAGTAGGATTTCTACATTGTAAAGGTCCTGTGCTTCCTGCAGCCATGGTTACAGTATGGTTTCTACATTGTAGCAGCATTGTGTCAGAGTCCAAAACTTATGTCCTTCTTCCACCATAGAAGCCAGTTCTTAAGTGATAGACTGGTGCACTATAGCATCAGAGATCCCTACGATGGGCCATTGCTTTGACACGATATATGTGAAGTTTTAAGGGCTCTTGCAATGGATTTAAAGGGATTTTTCATGTGTAAATGTTATTTCCCATCTATACTGATGCACATGTCTGTACTCACAGTCCGGGGATTGGAGAGGAAGCGGGACGTGCTGCAAACCACACCGTATCCCACCAGACGATCTCCCGGGAAGAGGAAGCTGGAGCTGATGGGGGAGATCAGGACCTCTGTGCTCTCCGGGAAGACCCACTCCACGGTGACATCACTGAGCACCGGGGCCATCGACTTCTTGAGAGATTGTAACATCTGCAAAAAAAATGAAAGAAGATCTAGAAGTAAAAGATGACGCAAGTTATTTCTGATTTCAGCTATTGTTCTCAGAAGTCAGCCATGATGATGTAACAGCAGCCAGATATTGAGTGAGTGTGGCCAGTGCCGGATTATAGGAAGTGCACCCGGGGCTCGTGCCTCGGGGCCCCCACCAGTCACCAGGTGGAGGGGACCCCCACCATTCTGCTTGCTGTATGATCAGCAATATCCCAATTAATTGGGGTCCCCCACCAATTTCTTCCTTAATCCGACCCCTTGTTGGATGACTGACCTTGGGTTGTAGTCTTTCTCCTTCAATTAAGAATTCGGCACTGCCCTTGGACACGCTCGCCACTCCTTGCACCAGTCGGCGGCATGCGTTCTGCCCAATGCCAAAGCTGTAACATCTGCAGTGCATCAAAACAATCAAGCAATAGAGATATAGAGGAACAATCTGTAACATTCATATACAGTCATGGCGCCATCTAGTGGTCAGAACGTCATGAAAAATATTCCAGTATTTGTTTTAAAAGAGACAATTAGTAGCAATAAATGTAACTAAGTAGCAGATATAATCCATGTGAAGCAATGCCCTAAGAATCATAAGACAATAACTGAACAATTATTATTGTAAGATCTGATTGAATCCCAACTGGAAGATCAGTTTCGACAGATTTGATCATAATACCTGGAAGTGGTTGGAGAATCTTGTATTTTGTACTGTGGATTTTCATATTGCTTAACTTAGTGTATTTTGAGCCATATTAACTCTTATGCTCCAATCCCATCCAAAGCTGCATTCAAAATGAGGCATTTGAATTTGATTGGTGGTGGTTGACTAATGAAAAATAATAAAGTATCTATAACTGTGTCCGTATAACCAGTATCCAAAGTAAACTAGAAAGCTCTTAAAGGGGATGTGCAAGATTGTAAAAACATGGCTGTTTTATTCCATAAACAGCGCCACACTAATGGATGGGTTGTGTATGGTACTGCAGCTTAGTATTATTTAATTAGCGCAGATCCGCAATACCAAGCATGGACAGGTGTGGGGGTGTTTTAAAAAAAATAAAGCAACCACGTTTTTCTTATTCTATGCAACCTGACAGCAGCTCTGGATGTGACTGGAGCCCCACATACAGTCAGTACTGCAGCTTTGGATGTGGCTGGAGTATACTGTGACTTATGATAGGTAAAGCCGAGGAGAAGAAAGATTAAGTGAAGGGTGAACTGGATAGGAGTGTAGCCATAGAGGGGATTAGTAAACCCATTATACAGCCAAGACTGCAGCTCTGAATGTGACTGGAGTATACATTATGATCTGTGCTCCACATACAGTCAGGTGCTTTAAGCCATTGCACTGTTATATGGGGCACACATTTGGTAGTAAATATAGATGATACATCCATGGTCACATCCAGTCATCAGCAGGACCATTCCTAGCAGCTCTCATTATGCAGCCTTGTCCTTGACTGTATTGTTGGGGCACAAACATTATACTCCAGTCACATCCAGAGCTGCACAGCCTGACTGTATATGGGGCACACTTATAGTATAGATACTCCAGTCACATTCAGAAGTCACATCCAGATCTGACCAAGCCGGATGTGTCCCATGCGGGGCACCACTATGTATAATATAGACTTCCAGTCCAATCCAGAGCTGCAGCCTGACTGTATATGGAGCACACATTATAATATAGATACTCCAGTCACATCCAGAGCTGCAGCCCTGACTGTATATGGGGCACACATTATAGTATAGATACTCCAGTCACATCCAGATCTGCAGCCCTGACTGTATGTGGAGCACACATTATAATGTATGCTCCAGTCACATCCAGATCTGCAGCCCTGACTGTATATATGGCACACATTATAGTATAGATACTCCAGACACATCCAGAGCTGCAGCCCTGACTGTATTGGGGCACACATCGTAATATTAATATATACTCCAGTCACATCCAGATCTGCATTCCTGACTGTATATGGGGCACACATTATAGTATAGACACTCCAGTCACATCCAGAGCTGCAGCCCTGACTGTATATGGGGCACACATTATAGTATAGACACTCCAGTCACATCCAGAGCTGCAGCCCTGACTGTATGTGGGGCACACATTATAATATAGATATTCCAGTCACATCCAGAGCTGCAGCCTTGACTGTATGTGGAGCACACATTATAATGTATGCTCCAGTCACATCCAGAGCTGCAGTCCTGACTGTATGTGGAGCACACATTATAATATAGACACTCCAGTCACATCCAGAGCTGTCCGAGTGCCAGTCCTGAGTATGTGGGCACACATTTGATAATTAGACAACTCCAGTCACATCCAGAGCTGCAGCCCCTGACTGTATGTGGGGCACACATTATAAGTATGCTCCAGTCACATCCAGAGCTGCAGCGGTCTGACTGTTGTGGGACACATATAGTATACTCCAGTCACACCAGAGCTGCAGTCCTGACTGTATGTGGGGCACACATCATAATGTATGCTCCAGTCACATACAGAGCTGAGTCCTGACTGTATGTGGAGCACAGATCATATGATTACTCCAGTCACATCCAGATCTGCAGCCCTGACTGTATGTGGAGCACACATTATAATGTATGCTCCAGTCACATCCAGATCTGCAGCCCTGACTGTATATATGGCACACATATAGTATAGATACTCCAGACACATCCAGAGCTGCAGCCCTGACTGTATTTGGGGCACACATCGTAATATATATATACTCCAGTCACATCCGATCTGCATTCCTGATGTATATGGGGCACACATTATAGTTAGACACTCCAGTCACATCCAGAGCTTGCAGCCCTGAATGTATATGGGGCACACAATATAGTATAGACACTCCAGTCAATCCAGAGCTGCCAGCCCTGACTGTATGTGGGGCCACAATTATAATATAGATATCCAGTCACATCCAGAGCTGCAGCCTGACTGTATGGGGAGCACACTTAAATGTATGCTCCAGTCACATCCGAGCTGCAGTCCTGACTGTATGTGGAGCACACATTTAAATATAGACACTCCAGTCACAGAGCTGCAGTCCTCGTATGTGGAGACACATTATAAATAGACCTCCAGTCACATCCGGCTGCAGCCCTGACTGTATGTGGGGCACACATATAATGTATGCTCCAGTCACATTCAGAGCTGCAGTCCGATGTATGTGGGACACATATAATGTATATCAGTCCAATCCAGAGCTGAGGTCCTGACTGTATGTGGGGCACACATCAAATGTATGCTCCAGTCACATCACAGAGCATGCATAATTGTGGAGGTCCTGTGCTTCCTGCAGCCATGGTTACGGTATGGTTTCTACATTGTGGAGGTCCTGTGCTTCCTTGTTAACGAAATATAAAGATTGTGCTACTCTATTTCTCATTAACACGTTACAATGTGTCCTCTAAAGGTGAACACCCTTTAGCAGCGGTTTTTTTGGACATTTTCTTTGAAGCGCAGACACAGCTGAGTGTCGGCCTCCTGAATTCGTATGATAATGATAATTACTGGCGTTCTTTGCCCGCAGGATGCCATGCTCGTCATATTAAAAAGTCTGATTGCCAACGTCACTCTCAATATCCGCTTGGATAACCTTCAAGTCCTTGTTCCCTGCAGACAGAGTATAAGTGAGGTTAAGTCCTGAGGAGAAGAAGCAGGACATCGAGACTATTTCTCAACGGGAAATGATCCTGTATTGTCCTGGAGATATATAATGATCATGACACAATACTTGGTGCGAGTGACCGTTATATGCACGCACGAGAGATGAGGCGGAGCGCCACCTGCTGACACAACAGCTCATTTCATATGGTTAGACCTCTGGCTATGCAGGATGTGGCTCAGTCCATCAGTCCATGGTGCTGTAATAAAGAAACACATAATGGGAGAAGGGGTGGGGGAAGAAAAGCTAATTTTGTAGAATAAAGGAACATATATCTAGACGTCTTTTACAGTATATAACCCCAATGGCGTATTTACTTGTAGAAATAAATAACACAGCTGAGGAGACTAGATAATATCTGCTGTAGGCGCAGAGATAATATAAGCAATATTGGGGCCACATTTACTTGCCGTTCCTTGAGTTTACCTCAAGGCATGTACCGTGTAAATGCACTGTTGCGAGATTCATAAGATCGTGCGCGCCCGATATCCTGCAGGTTCTTTCCGTGCAGTCCGCCGGATCGTTCACCTTCTTCCTGCGGTGCATGTAAGGTGCATTGTCTTGTGACACAATTGAAAGTTAATCCACTCTCAGTCCGAACCAATCGGACGTTCGATGGCCCGCCCCCTAATTTGTGCGACACAATCCGGTCGCGTGGACACAAGCCCAGTCGCAGACCCCGTTATACCTTACATACCGAGGCAAGCATGACAAATCCCGAAACAGTGAACAGTGAGTAGCGTGACTCGTAGTAAATAAGCCCTATGTTCCAATACCACATTACTGTTAAGAAGAAAATAGTATTACCTGTCCAGCTGCCTAAAGTATAACATATTATACAGTGCAAAAGTCATATAACCACAGTTAAAATATACTACACGAGCAGAATCAGTCAACACATCCAAATTTCCTACAAATACTGCACATACATTGCAAGAAGTATACCAGACACACCGTGCCCTTATTTAATGTCGAACTAAAACAAGTCACAGGGGCTCATTTACTGAAGGGTGCGCCGCTTGTGTAGAGTTTTGTGGGTTTCCCGACGATTTCCGTTTTTGCGCCGCCATCGCGCGGTGATTTTGTTGCACGTGATAGGATTGCTGCATCGGAATTTAAATTTAAATTGTGTTGCAAAGACTTTACAAGGCCCAGGAAGAAGATGGTGACCTCCTGCAGACTTATCGCGGGAGGAGCGACGGAGCAGGAACTCGGGCGCACAAGTGTGCTTGTGATAGTGCGGATTCAGCTTCGTCGGACCCTCCGAACGGTGTTCGCGTCAGGACCCATAAGATAATTTGGCCCCTATCGGAGTATAGTGTAATATACTATACAGGCAAGCATACAGTGCATACATACAGTATACCGCCCATAGTGAAACATGATTTCTATATATGTAGTTATACGGTGGATTGTTGGGTGGGTATTACTCTATATTGTGTGATAGTACTGCACAGACGGAGGTGGAGTTAATAGTGTTGGTGGTTAGAGTGCTCTAGTTACATGTGATAATACCAGAACAGCAGTGCAGACTGACACTCGCATAGGCAGAGCAGCAGTGCAGAGAGAATGACATTACATTGTAATCTTGGTTCTGAATGATATTAATCTAGAGGAAACCAATTACCTCCTGCCCTCGCCTCTCCCAGGTTCATCCCCAAATCTCTGGGTATTGTGCAGAATATTAGGGGAAACCGGTTTTCTTTTACGAGGCCAATTTAATCTCGTTGTATTATCTGTTATAGTCGGGTTATGGAAGGAAGTCCTGCCATAATTAGGTTACAATGCTATGCACCGGCCTGTGCTGTGTACCACCGAGCCGCCTACGGCAAGTGAGGGTTATAACGTGGATGCGGCCTGTTGTGGTTTCCAGGGCACGGGAATTTACGGTGGAGCTTTTGTGCAGGATGAGGATATGCTCCACCGATCTCCGGCGTCTTAAACGGGAATTTAACGTGTAGGTGACGCGCAGATTCGGTGAAGATGAGAAGAAGAAATCAGCCTCAGGAGTAGCCAAGCCAAGTCTATAATACACCAGTGACAGATGAATGAGTTTATGTCGGATTAGACGCTGGTCTTGTCCAACTTAGCAGGTTGGTAATAAAAAACGCAATTCTCGTTGCTCATAAAGGCTCTACTCCTGGGTTGGTGTGACTTTTGGGCAGCGGTCGTTGATGCTCAATCGGCCTCTGCGGGGCCTCTTAGAAGGAAATTTTGCCCCCATTAGAGTGTCAACGTTGTTTATTAGGAGCAATGATAGAAAAGGACTTCATCTCTTTGGTTTGAACCTAGGTATCGCACCCCTCAGAGAACTAATTACAGTCACCAGTTTTAAATCTAATGGTTTTCTAAGCAGCATACTGCAGGAGTAATGGATAGACAAACCCAATTTGCACCACTCCAGACTACTCCATCCAGCCCCTACTTCGGAACCCGCCTGCTGTAGCATGAGACGCGAATGGGGGAACAATAGGCCCCTGACTGGATCATCGGGGAGGTGTGCGTGCACCCCGTCAACTCATTTTCAATGGACTGTCAATGCTCATCGCGACGGACGTCTGAAGCTGAACAAGGACACAGGTTCCATTGGTATCCGTCACCAGTCGTATTTACACGAACTACCGGCAATCATAGCCACATCGTGAAAAAGTCACGCGGAAGCCACCGGCCAATTGCCTGAGACGCATGAGAAGAAACTCGGACGGGCTGATGGGCCAACATGGGGGCAACATCTTGCCCCCTGATGGTCTCCGAGCCGGGCCTGGTACCGCCTCCTTTCTTGCAGGCGGAGCCGGCTAAACACAGAAAGTCTTGCGCTCTCGCTACATTTAGTCACCGAAAATTAGATGGGGACAACTATAATAAGAGTACGCCTACGAGCGAGCTGATGTGGCAACATGATATAAACCGTAAGCCACGGAGCGGCGCTGGAGCCTAGACGGGGACAACTATAAGTCATGGACCCTAGTACCAGATGTCCATCGCAGATCTGCAGCCCGACGGTATCCATCCCCTGCCAATATGGAGGTGATAGATACCATCACACAATGTCCGTCATGCTAAGTCCGTTACCATGTATGTGGGGCACACATATAATAGATACTACCGTCACATCCAGAGTGCAGTCCCGACTGAGTTGGGGCACACATTTATAGAGATAGATATCCAGTCCACCAGAGCTGCAGACTGACTGTATATGGGGCACACATTGATAAAGTATTAGGCACTACAGTCACATCAGTCTGCAGCCGGACTGTATGATAGGCGGGACACACATTATAGTATAGATACTCCAGTCACATCCAGTCACATCCTGCAGTCCTGACTGTATGTGGGGCACACATTATACTCCAGTCACATCCAGAGCTGCAGCCCTGACTGTATATGGGGCACACATTATAGTATAGATACTCCAGTCACATCCAGATCTGCCAGCCATGATGTATGGGGCCCACTCATTATAATATAGATATACCAGTACATCCAGAGCTGCAGCCCTGACTGTATATGGAGCACACATTATAATATAGATACTCCAGTCACATCCAGAGCTGCAGCCCTGACTGTATATGGGGCACACATTATAGTATAGATACTCCAGTCACATCCAGATCTGCAGCCCTGACTGTATGTGGAGCACAACATATATGTATGTCCAGTCACATCCAGATCGGCAGCCCTGGACTGTAATATGGCACCATTATAGATAGAGATACTACAGACACATCCGAGGCATGCCAGCCCTGGACTGTATTGGGGCACACATCGTAATATATATATATACTCCAGTCACATCCAGATCTGCAGTTCCAGTGACTGTATATGGGGCCACATATAGTATAGGAACTCATCACATCCAGAGCTGCAGCCCTGACTGTATATGGGGACCACATTATAGTATAGACACTCCGTCACATCCAGTAGCTGCAGCCTGACTGTATGTGGGGCACACATATAATAAGATATCCAGGCACATCCAGAGCTGCAGCCTTGACTGTATGGGCGCACACATTATAATGTATCGTCCAGTCACATCCAGAGTGCAGTCCTGAATGTATGTGGAGCACACATTATAATATGACACTCAGTCACATCCAGAGCTGCGAGTCCAGACGGTATGTGGAGCACACTTATAATATAGAACTCCAGTCACATCAGAGCTGCAGCCCCTGACTGTATGTGGGGCACACATTAATGTTGCTCCAGTCACATCCAGAGCTGCAGGTCTGACTGTATGTGGGACACATTATAAGTCTACTCCAGTCACATCAGAGCTGCAGCCTGACTGATGTATGTGGGGCACACACATCATAATGTATGCTCCAGTCACATCCAGAGCTGCAGTCCGTGACTGTATTGTGGAGCACAGATAATGTATTACTCCAGTCACATCCAGATCTGCAGCCCTGACTGTATGTGAGCACACATTCTAATGTATGCTCCAGTCAAATCCAGCATCTGCAGCCCTGACTGTAATTGGCACACATTAGAGTATATGATACTCCAGACACATCAGAGCTGCCGCCTGACTGATGTTGGGCACACATCGTAATATATATAGATACTCCAGTCACATCCGATCTGCATTCTGACTGTATGTGGGGCACACATTATACTCCAGTCACATCCAGAGCTGCAGCCCTGACTGTATATGGGGCACACATTATAGTATAGACACTCCAGTCACATCCAGAGCTGCAGCCCTGACTGTATGTGGGGCACACATTATAATATAGATATTCCAGTCACATCCAGAGCTGCAGCCCTGACTGTATGGGGCACACCTTAAATGTATGCTCCAGTCACATCCAGAGCTGCAGTCCCTGAATGTATGGTGGAGCACACATTATAATAAGACATTCCAGTCATCCAGAGCGCAGTCGACTGTATGTGGAGCACACATTTAAATAGACTCCAGTCACATCAGAGCTGCAGCCCTGACTGTATGGGGCACACATATATGTATGCTCCAGTCACATCCGAGCTGCAGTCCGATGTATGTGGAACATTATAATGTCTACTCAGTCACATCCAGAGCTGCAGTCCTGACTGTATGTGGGGCACACATTCAAATGTATGCTCCAGTCACAATCAGAGCTGCAGTCCTGATGTATGTGGAGCCACAAGATGATAAATGTATACTCCAGTCACTTCAGGAGCTGCAGTGCTTGGACTGTATATGGGTTTACAAATCCCATCATGGATACACTCCTATCCAGTTTCAACTTCACTTAATCTTTCTTCTCCTCGGCTTACCTATCATAAGTCACAGTATACTCCAGCCTCCACCAAAGCTGCAGAAGTAGATGAGTGGGGCTCCGTCACATCCAGAGCTGCTGTCAGGTTGCATAGATAAGAAAAACGTGGTGCTTTATTTTTTTTAAAACACACCCCCACCACTGTCCATGCTGGTATGGCGGATCTGCGCTAATTAAATAATATAAGCGCAGTACCATACACAACCCAATCATTAGTGTGCGCTGTTTATGGAATAAAACAGCCATGTTTTTACAATCTTGCACATCCCCTTTAAGAGCTTGTCTAGTTTACTTTGGATACTGGTTATACGGACACAGTTATATACTTATTATTTTCATTAGTCAACCACCACCAATCAATTCAAATGCCTCATTTGAATGCAGCTTTGGATGGGATTGGGCATAAGAGTTAAATGGCTCAAACTACACTAAGTAAGCAATATGAAAATCCACAGTACAAAATACAAGATTCTCCAACCACTTCCAGGGTATTATGATCAAATCGTCGAAATGATCTTCCAGTTGGGATTCAATCAGATCTTACAATAATAATTGTTCATGTATGTCTATGATTCTTAGGGCATGCTTCACATGGATTATATCTGTACTTAGTTACATGTATGCTACTAATGTCTCTTTAAAAAAAATACTGGAAAAAAATATTTTTCATTGACAGTTATGACACTAGATGGCGCCCAGACTGTTATGATGTTACAGATGTTACTCTAATCTCTATGCTTGTGTTTTGATGCATGCAGATGTTACAGCTTTGGCATTGGGCAGAACGCATGCCACCGACTGTGGCAGGAGTGGCGAGCGGGTCCAAGGGCAGTGCCGAATTCATTAATTGAAGGAGAAGACTACAACCAAGGTCAGTTCATCCAACAAGGGGTCGATTTAGGAAGAAATTGGTGGGGGACCCCAATTAATTGGGATATTGCTGATCATACAGCAAGCAGAATGGTGGGGGTCCCCTCACACTGGTGACTGGTGGGGGCCACGAGGACACTGGCCGCCCGGTCATTTCCTATAATCTGGCCTGGCGCACACTCATCAATAGGCTGCGGTACATCATCATGGCGATTCTGAGAACAATAGCTGAAACAGAAATAACTTGCGTCATCTTTTACTTCTAGATCTTCTTTCATTTTTTTGCAGATGTTACAATCTCTCAAGAAGTCGTGGCCCGGTGCCTCAGTGAGTCACGTGGAGTGGGTCTTCCGAGAGCACAGAGGTCTGAATCCCCCATCAAGCTCAGCTTGCCTCTTCCCGGGACGATCGTCTGGTGGGATACGTGTGTGTGGTTTGCAGCAACGTCCCGTCTTCTCTCCAATCCCCGGACATGTGAGTACAGACATGTGCATCAGTATAGATGGGAAATAACATTTACACATGAAAAATCCTTTAAATCCATGCAAGAGCCCTTAAAACTTCACATATGTCGTCAAAGCAATGCCCATCGTAGGGATCTTGATGCTATAGTGCACCAGTCTATCATAAGAACTGGCTTCTATGGTGGAAAGAAGGACATAAGTTTTGGATCCTCTGACACAATGCTGTACAATGATAGAAGAACCATACTGTAACCATGGCTGCAGGAAGCACAGGACCTTTACAATTGTAGAAATCCTACTGTAACCATGGCTGGCAGAAGACAGGACCTCCACAATGTATAAACCATACTGTAACCAGGGGCAGGAAGCACAGACCTCCATAATGTAGAAACCATACTGTAACCATGGCTGGAGGAAGCACAGGACCTCCACAATGTAGAAACCATACGTAACCATGCTGGAGGAAGCCAAGACCTCCATAATGTAGAAACCATACTGTAACCATGTGCCGGAAGCACGGACCTTTACAATGTAGAAAATCTACGTAACCATGGCTGGAGGAAGCCAAGACCTCCATAGTAGAAACCATACTGTAACCATGGCTGGAAGAAGCAAAGGACCTCCACAATTAGAAACCATACGTAACCATGGCTGCAGGAAGCACAGGACCTCCACAATGTAAGAAACCATACTGTAACCATGCTGGAGGAAGCACAAGACCTCAATGTAGAACCATACGTAACCATGGCTGGCAGGACGACAGGACCTTTACATGTAGAAATCCTACTGTACCATGGCTGGAGGAAGCACAGGACCTTCCACAATGTAGAAACCCCTACTGTAACCAGCGGAGGAAGCAACAGGACCTCCATAATGTAGAAACCATACTGTAACCATGGCGAGGAAGCAAAGGACCTGCACCAAGTAGAAACCGTAATGTAACCAGGCTGAGGAAGCACAGGACCTCCACAATGTAGAAATGTACTGTAACCATGGTGGAGAGCACAGGACCTCCATAATGTAGTAACCCTACTGTAACCATGGCTGGAGGAAGAAAGGACCTCCATAATGTAGAAACCATACCGTAACCATGGGATGAGGAAGCACAAGACCTCCAAATGTAGAAACCATACTGTAACCATGGCTGGAAGAAGCACAGGAACCTCCACAATGTAGTAACATACGTAACCATGGCTAGAGAAAGCACAGGACCTCCACAATGTAGAAACGTCTACTGTAACCATGGCGAGGAAGCACAGGACCTCACAATGCAGATACCATACTGTAACCATGGCTGCGGAAGCACAGGACTCCACAATTGTAGAAACAGGACTGAACCATGGCTCAGAAGCCAGGACCTCACAATGTAGAAACCTACATGTAACCATGGGCGGAGGAAGGACAGGACCCCCACAAGGAGAAAAACATACCGTAACCATGGCGCAGGAAGCACAGGACCTCCACAATTATAAAACATATGAACATGGTGCGGAGGAAGCACAGGACCTCCACAATGCAGAACCATACCGTAACCATGGCTGCAGAGGAAGCACAGGACCTCAACAATGTAGAAAACCCTACCGTAACCATGGCTTGAGGAAGCACAGGACCTCCACAATGTAGAAAACCCACTGTAACCATGGGCGTGAGGAAGCACAGGACCTCACAATGTAGATCCACTACGTAACATGGCTGAGGGAAGCACAGGACCTCCACAATGTAGAACCATACTGTAACCATGGCTGAGGAAGCCAGGACCGCCACAATGTAGAACCATACTGTAACATGGGCTTGGAGGAAGCACAGGACCTGGAACAATGTAGAACCATACTGTGTACACCATGGCTGGAGGAAGCACAGGACCTTAAAAATTAAGAAAACATATGTAAACCATGGACTGGGTCCTGTGCTTCCTCCAGCCATGGTTACAGTAGGATTTCTACATTGTCGAGGTCCTGTGCTTCCTCTAGCCATGGTTACAGTACTGTTTCTACATTGTGGAGGTCCTGTGCTTCCTCTAGCCATGGTTACAGTATGGTATCTGCATTGTGGAGGTCCTGTGCTTCCTCAAGCCATGGTTACAGTACGGTTTCTACATTGTGGAGGTCCTGTGCTTTCTCTAGCCATGGTTACAGTATGGTTACTACATTGTGGAGGTCCTGTGCTTCTTCCAGCCATGGTTACAGTATGGTTTCTACATTATGGAGGTCTTGTGCTTCTGTGCGTCCCCGCATCCATGTTTCATTATTGTTTCTATAATTGTGGAGGTCCTGTGCTTCCTGCCGCCATGGTTACGGTATGGATTTTTCTCTTGGGGCGGTCCTGTCCTTCCCCCCCATGGGTTACATTAGTTTCTACATTGTGAGGTCCTGGCTTCTCGTAGCCATGGTCAGTCTGTTTCTACACTTGTGGAGTCCTGTGCTTCCCTAAGCCATGGTTACAGTATGGTATCTGCATTGTGAGGTCCTGTGCTTTCTCAGCCATGGTTACAGAGCGTTTCTACATTGTGGGGTCCTGTGCTTTCTCTAGCCATGGTTACAGTATGGTTACTACATTGTGGAGGTCCTGTGCTTCTTCCAGCCATGGTTACAGTATGGTTTCTACATTATGGAGGTCTTGTGCTTCCTCCAGCCATGGTTACGGTATGGTTTCTACATTATGGAGGTCCTGTGCTTCCTCCAGCCATGGTTACAGTATGGTTACTACATTATGGAGGTCCTGTGCTTCCTCCAGCCATGGTTACAGTATCATTTCTACATTGTGGAGGTCCTGTGCTTCCTCCAGCCATGGTTACAGTACGGTTTCTACATTGTGCAGGTCCTGTGCTTCCTCCAGCCATGGTTACAGTATGGTTTCTACATTATGGAGGTCCTGTGCTTCCTCCGCTGGTTACAGGTATGGGTTTCTACATTGTGGAGGTCCTGTGCTTCCTCCAGCCATGGTACAGTAGGATTTACTACATGTAAAGGTCCTGTCGTCCTGCCGCCATGGTTACGTATGGTTTCTACATTGGAGGTCTTGTGCTTCCTCCAGCATGGTTACAGTATGGTTTCTACATTGTGGAGGTCCTGTGCTTCCTGCAGCCATGGTTACAGTATGGTTTCTACATTGTGGAGGTCCTTTGCTTCTTCCAGCCATGGTTACAGTATGGTTTCTACATTATGGAGGTCTTGTGCTTCCTCCAGCCATGGTTACAGTAGGATTTCTACATTGTAAAGGTCCTGTGCTTCCGTGCACTATGGTTACAGTATGGTTTCTACATTATGGAGGTCTTGGCTTCCTCCAGTCATGGTTACGTATGGTTTCTACATTGTGGAGGTCCTGTGCTTCCTCCAGCCATGGTTCAGTATGGTTTCTACATTATGGAGGTCCTGTGCTTCCTGCGCCTGGTTACAGTATGGTTTATACATTGTGGAGGTCCTGTCTTCCTGCAGCCATGGTTACAGTAGGATTTCTACATTGTAAAGGTCCTGTGCTTCCTGCAGCCATGGTTACAGTATGGTTTCTACATTGTACAGCATTGTGTCAGAGTCCAAAACTTATGTCCTTCTTTCCACCATAGAAGCCAGTTCTTATGATAGACTGGTGCACTATAGCATCAAGATCCCTACGATGGGCATTGCTTTGACACATATGTGAAGTTTTAAGGGCTCTTGCATGGATTAAAGGATTTTTCCATGTGTAAATGTTATTTCCCATCTATACTGATGCACATGTCTGTACTCACATGTCCGGGGATTGGAGAGGAAGACGGGACGTTGCTGCAAACCACAACCAGTATCCCACCAGACGATCCCGGGAAGAGGCAAGCTGAGCTATGGGGGATTCAGACCTCTGTGCTCTCCGGGAAGACCCACCCACGTGACTCACTGAGCACCGGGGCCACGACTTCTTGAGAGATTGTAACATCTGCAAAAAAATGAAGAAGATCTAGAGAGTAAAAGATGACGCAAGTTATTTCTGTTCAGCTATTGTTTCAGAATCAGCCATGATGATGTACCGCAGCCTATTGAGTGAGTTGGCCAGGCCAGGATTATAGGAATGACCGGGGGTCCAGTGTCCTCGTGGCCCCCACCAGTCACCAGTGTGGAGGGGACCCCCACCATTCTGCTTGCTGTATGATCAGCAATATCCCAATTAATTGGGGTCCCCCACCAATTTCTTCTAATCCGACCCCTTTGTTGGATGAACTGACCTTGGTTGTAGTCTTCTCCTTCAATTAATGAATTGCGGCACTGCCCTTGGGACCCGCTCGCCACTCCTTGCACACAGTCGGTGGCATGCGTTCTGCCCCCAATGCCAAAGCTGTAACATCTGCATTGGCATCAAAACATCAAGCAATAGAGATTAGAGAACATCTGTAACATCATATACAGTCATGGGGGCGCCATCTAGTGTCATAACTGTCAATGAAAATATTTTCCGTATTGTTTTTTAAAAGAGACATTAGTAGCATACATGTAACTAAGTACAGATATAATCCATGTTGAAGCAATGCCCTAAGAATCATAAGACAATACTGAACAATTATTATTGTAAGATCTGATTGAATCCCAACTGGAGATCAGTTTCGACAGATTTGATCATATACCTGGAAGTGGTTGGAGAATCTTGTATTTGTACTGTGGATTTTCATATTGCTTACTTAGTGTAGTTTGAGCCATTTAACTCTTATGCCCAATCCCATCCAAGCTGCATTCAAATGAGGCATTGAATTTGATTGGTGGTGGGTTGGACTAATGAAAATAATAAGTATATAACTGTGTCCCGTATAACCAGTATCCAAAGTAAACTAGACAAGCTCTTAAAGGGGATGTGCAAGATTGTAAAAACATGGCTGTTTTATTCCATAAACAGCGCAACACTAATGGATTGGGTTGTGTATGGTACTGCGCTTATATTATTTAATTAGCGCAGATCCGCCATACCAGCATGGACAGTGTGGGGGTGGTTTTAAAAAAAATAAAGCAACCACGTTTTTCTTATCTATGCAACCTGACAGCAGCTCTGGATGTGACGGAGCCCCACTCAGTACTACTTCTGCAGCTTGGGTGTGGCTGGGTTACTGTGACTTATGATAGGTAAGCCGAGGAGAAGAAAGATTAAGTGAAGTGTGTGAAACTGGATAGGAGTGTATCCATAGAGGGATTTGTAATCCCATATACAGTCCAAGCACTGCAGCTCCTGAAGTGACTGGATATACATTTATATCTTGTGGCTCCACATACATCAGGACTGCAGCTCTGATTGTGACTGGAGCATACATTTGAATGTGTGCCCCACATACAGTCAGGACTGCAGCTCTGGATGTGACTGAGTAGACATTATAATGTTCCACATACATCGGACTGCAGCTCGGATGTGACTGGAGCATACATATATGTGTGCCCCATACAGTCAGGGCTGCAGCTCTGATGTGACTGGAGTCTATTTATAATGTGTGCTCCACATACAGTCGACTGCGCTCTGGATGACTGGAATGTCTTATTATAATGTGTGCTCCACCATACATTCAGGGACTGCAGCTCTGGATGTGACTGGAGCATACATTTAAGGTGTGCCCCATACAGTCAGGCTGCAGCTCTGGATTGAACTGGAATATCTATATTATAATGTGTGGCCCCACATACAGTCAGGGCTGGCAGCTCTGGATGTGACTGGAGTGTCTATACTATAATGTTTGTCCCCATATACATCAGGGCTGCAACTCTGGATGTGACTGGAGTGACTATACTATAATGTGTGCCCCATATACAGTCAGAATGCAGATCGGATGTGACTGGAGTATCTATATATATTACGATGTGTGCCCAACATCAGTCAGGCGGCAGCTCTGATGTGTCTGGAGTATCATTATACTCTAATGTGTGCCAATTACAGTCAGGCTGCAGATGCTGGATTTGACTGGAGCATACATTAGAATGTGTGCTCACATACAGTCAGGGCTGCAGATCTGGATGTGACTGGAGTAATACATTATCTGTGCTCCACAATACAGTCAGGACTGCAGCTCTGGATGTGACTGGAGCATACATTATGATGTGTGTGCCCCACATACATCAGTCAGGCTGCAGCTCTGATGTGACTGGAGTAGACTTATAATGTGTCCCACATACAGTCAGACCTGCAGCTCTGGATGTGACTGGAGCAACATTATATGTGTGCCCCACATACAGTCAGGGGCTGCAGCTCTGATGTGACTGGAGTTCTATATTATAAGTGTGCTCCACATACCGTCTGGACTCGCACTCTGGATGTGACTGAGTGTCATATTATAATGTGTGCTCCACATACATTCAGGAGCTGCACTCTGGATGTGACTGGACGATACATTATAATGTGTGCGCCCATACAGTCAAGGCTGCAGCTCTGGATGTGCCTGGATATCTTATTATATGTGTGCCCCACATACAGTCAGGCTGCAGCTACTGGATGTGACGGAGTGTCTATACTATAATGTGGTCCCCATATACAGTCAGGGCTGCAGCTCTGGATGTGATGAGTTCCTATACTATATGTGGCCCCATATACAGTCATGGAATGCAGATCTGGATGTGACTGGAGTATATATATATATTACGATGTGTGCCCCACATACAGTCCAGGGCTGGCAGCCTCGGATGTGTCTGTAGTATCTCTACTATAATGGTGCCATATTACAGTCCAGGGCTGCCGATCTGGATGTGACTGGACATACATATATGTTGTGCTCCACATACAGTCAGGGCTGCAGCTCTGGATGTGACTGGAGTATAATGTGTGCCCCACATACAGTCAGGGCTGCAGCTCTGGATGTGACTGGAGTATCTATATTATAATGTGTGCTCCATATACAGTCAGGGCTGCAGCTCTGGATGTGACTGGAATATCTATATTATAATGAGTGGCCCCATACATCATGGCTGGCAGATCTGGATGGGAACTGGAAGTATCTATACTATAATGTGTTGCCCCATATACAGTCAGGCTGCAGCTCTGGATGTGACTGGAGTATAATGTGTGCCCCACAATACAGTCAGGATGGCTCATCTAGGACGTGTGACTGGATGTGACTGGAGTATCTATATTATAATGTTGTCCCCATATCATACAGTCGGCTGCAGCTCTGATGTGACTGTAGTGCCATATTATCAATTGTGCCCCACTAATACAGTCAGCTGCAGCTCTGGTGGACTGGAGTATCTATACTTATAAATGTGTGGCCCCACTCAGTCAGGCTGCACTCCTGGATGTGACGGAGTATATATAATGTGTGCCCCACATACATTCGGTACGGATGCATGACGTGACATTGTGTGTTAATACCTCATAATTGCAGGATCATACGTCAGGGCTGCAGATCTGCCTGTGTATGAGACTACCGGCGACTAGAGGTCATACATAGGTCCCCTCTAGGTCCAGGCCAGCTCTGGATGTACCGAGTATCCTAATTTAGTGACCAGCATCCTCGCCGATGTGACTGGACTCGTCTATTATAATGCCTTTGCCCCCATAATTTACGCGGTGACGAACTGTGAGACGAGGCGCAGACTTTCTGTGTTTCGACGCTCCCCGTGACAGAGGAGGGGGTACCATGGCACGGCTGCGATGATCCATTGGCGGGCCAGAGACTTTCCCCCTGTTCCCTCCCCTGTCCGCAGTTTCTCTCATGACGGTCTCAAGGCCAATCGGCCCGCGAGGCTTTCCGATGACTCTTCATCCCGTGTCATATTGCCGTCGTAGTTCCGTGAAAACGGGTGACGATGACCAATGACTCTGCTTCCTGTTGCTTCCAGACGCTCCTCAACAGCTGAGCATGAAGTATTGAAAATGCAGTTTTGACGGGTGCACGCACCTCCCGATGTCCAGTCAGATTGTCCCATTCGCATTCTCTCTTCCCGCAATGGGGTTCTGACATATGTGCAGAAGAATCTGGAACGTGCCACATTGGACCATTCTTACTTTCCACTTCCATCTGGAGTTGCATCTTAGAAACCAATTAGATAAAACTGGTGACATTAGATCATGGAGGGTTTAGTTCCTAGGTTCCTACAAATAAGGATCGAGTCTTTTCTATCATTGCTCCTAATAAAACAACGTGTGACACTCCTAATGGGGGCAAAATTCTTCTAAGGGCCCCGCAAGGCAGATTGAGCATCAACGACCGCTGCCAAAAGTTCACACCACCCAGGATAGAGCCTTTATGAGACAAGAGAATGCGTTTTTTATTCACAACCCTAATTGAACACAGACCCAGCCGTCTAATCCGACATAAACTGCATTCACTCTGTCACTGGTGTATTAAGACTTGGCTTGGCTACTCCTGAGGCTGACATTTCTTCTCTCATCCTCACCGTAATCTGCTGCTCACCCTACACGTTAAATTCCCGTTTAGAGACGCCGGAATCGGTGGAGCATATCCTCATCCTGCACAAAAGCCCGCCTGTAAATTCCCCAGTGCCCTGTAAACCACAACAGGCCGCATCCACTTATAACCCTCACTTGGCCGAGGCGGCTCGGTGGTACACAGGCAAGGCCTGGTGCAAAGCGAATTGTAACCTAATTATGGCAGGAACTTCCTTCCTCATAAGCCCACTATAACGAATACAACGAGGATTAACTTGGCTCGTAATATAGAAAACCGGTTTCCCTAATATTCTGCACAAACCCAGAGATTTTGGGATGACCTGGTTGAGAGGGCGAGGGGTGAGTAATTGTTTCCTCGGTAGATTAATATTCATTCAGATACCAGAGATACAATGGTAATGGTCTATTCTCTCTCACTGGCTGCTCTGCCTATGCGAGTGTCAGTCTGCACTGCTGTTCTGGTATTAGATCACATTTAATGAGTCACTCTAACCACAACACATTAACTCCATCGTCTGTGCAGTACTATCACACAATTATAGAGTAATACCACACCAACATTCCCCGTATAACACAATATAGAAATCATGTCTTCACTATGTGGCGGTATACTGTATGTACTAGACTGTATGCTTGCGCTGTAGAGTATATTATACATATACTCCATAGGGCCAAATTTCTTATGGGTCCTGACGCGAACACGCGTTCGGCGCAGGTCCGACGAAGCTGAAGTCCGCACTATCACAAGTCACAAGCTTGTGCGCCCGAGTTCCTGCTTCCGTCGCTTCCCGCGAATATAGGTCCGCAGGAGTCACACATCTTCTTCCTGGTGCTTGTAAGTCTTGCAACACAATTATAAATTGTTAAATTCCGATGCAGCAAATCCTATCACGTGCAACAAAATCACCGGCGCGATGCGGCGTCAAAAACGGAAATCGTCGGGACAACCCACAAAACCCTACCAAATGCGCGCCCGCACCCTTCAGTAAATGACCCCTGTGACTTATTTTAGTTCTGAACATTAATAAGGCACGTGTGTCTGGTATTGATTTCTTCTCTGCAATGTAATGTGCAGTATTTGTAGGAAATTTGGTGTGTTGACTGATTCTGCTCGTGTGAGTATACTTTTAACTGTGGTTATATGACTTTTGCACTGTATAATATGTTATATTTAGCACTGGACAGTGTAATACTATTTTCTTTCATTCAATCAGTAGATTAGGTATTTGGAACATAGGGCTTATTTACTACAGTCACGCTACTCACTGTTCACTGTTTCGGGATTTGTCATGCTTGCCCGGTATGTAAGGTATATACGGGGTCTGCGCTGGGCTTGTGTCCCCACGCGATCGTGATTGTGTGCGCACCAAATTAGTGGGGGCGGGCCTCGGACGTTCCGTTGGTTCGGACTGAGAGTGATTTAACTTTCAATGTGTGTCACAAGACAATGCCTTACATGCACCAGGAAGAGAAGAGTGAACTCCGGCGGACTGCAGCGGGGAAGAACCTGCAGGATATCGGTGGCGCAGCACGATCTTAGTGAATCCGCAACAGTGCATTATACACGACTGCCTTGTAGGTAAACTCAAGGAACGGCAAGTAATGTGCCCCAATATTGCTTATATATATCTCTGCGCTACTAGCAGATATTATCTAGTCTCCTCAGCTGTGTTTATTTATTCTACAAGTAGAATACCGCCATTGGGTATATCTGTAAAAGACTCTAGATATATTTCCTTTATTCTACAAATTAGCTTTTTTCCCCCACCCCTTCTCCCATATGTTGTTTCTTTATTACCAGCACCCATGGACTGATGTGACTGAGCCAATCCTCGCAAGCCAGAGGTCTAACCATATGATATGAGCTGTTGTGTCAGCAGTGGCGCTCCGCCTCTCGTCTCGTGCTGACATATAACAGGTCACTCGCACCAATGTATTGTGTATATCAATTATAATACTCCATGACATCAGGATACATTTCCCGTTGAGAAATAGTCTCGATGTCCTGCTTCTTCTTCCCCAGGACTTAACCTCTTATAACTCTGGCTGCGAGGGAACAAGGACATTGAAGGTTTGATCCGAAGCGTGATATTGAGAGTGACGTGGGCAATCAGACTTTTTAATATGACGACTGGCATCCTGCGGCAAAGAACGCCAGTATATCATTCTACATACAGCAATTCAGGAGGCCGACCACTCACTGTGTCTGCGCTTCAAAGAAAATGTCCAAAAAAACCTGCTGCTAAAAAGGGTAGTTCACCTTTAGAGGACACATTGTACGTTTATGAGAAATAGAGTAGCACAATCTCTTATATTTCGTTAACAACAATGTTCAGTCTTCTTATTCCCGTCCAGTGAGTCTAGAGATGATCAATGTTGCAGATTCATCAACCATTTCCCTTCCAGTGTTCAATCATTATTTCTAGCGATGATACATGTAGCAATATTTCATCTTTACCTTCCAGTGCTCTATCATGATTCTAGGATGATACAATGTTATGATTCTTCAACCATTTTTCCTTCCAGTCATACAGTGCTTCTGAGATGTACCAATGTAGCAGATATTCATTGTTTCCCTTTCGTGCTCTATCAGTGATTAGAGATGACACATGTTACTGATTCTTCACCATTTTCATTCCAGTGTTCATCAGTGCTTCTAGAGATGACACATGTTGTACATATTTCCCTTCCAGTTTTTACCAGTGATTCTAGAGATGATACAATGTAGCAGATATTTCACCAATTTCCCTTCCAGTTCTACTACCAGTGTTCTAAGATCATACAAGTAGCAGATATTTCACTGTTCTCTTCATGCTCTATCAGTGGTACACGGGTGCTCCGCGATCCATTGTCTCGGATCGGGGTACACCCGTGCTCCCTGCCTGCTGGTCCCTGTCCCCTGCCCACTTACCTCTCCAGGCTCCTGTCTGTGCTCTGGGTCCCGCCGTGGACACCAGAGCACGCTCTGCCTCAGGTCGCGCGCTCCCGCTCCTAGTGTGTGCACGCTCATTCCTGAACTTAAAGGGCCAGGTCCTTTCCATTGGCGCTGGTCACTCTCCGGGTTTCCTATAAACCCGGCGGTTCCCTCACTACTGGCCGGATCTTCAAGTCTTCCCACTGAAGTGAAAGCTCCTGTTTGTATCCCAGTCCTGTTCCTGTGTGTTGCCCAAGGTCCTGTTTCCTGAGCGTTTCCAGACTCCCGAGTCCTTGTGCGTTCCAGATGCATCCCTGTGGTCCGTACTGTGTCGTGGGGTGGTCGATCTGGGTCTGTGTCGGTGGTCCGTTCCTGGTGTGGCCGGTGGTCCGTATCTGTGGTCTGTGTCGGTGGTCCGTATCCTGTGGTCCGTGTTCCAGTGGTCTGTATCCTGTGGGCATATCACTGTGGTCCATAGCCTGTGGTGAGTCGGTGCTCGTCTCCTGTGGTCCGTTCCCGTACGACTGTGCTCCTGGTGGCCGTCCAGGGTTCCCGCCAGTGGTGACCTCCTGCCTTCCGTGCTTCTGCCGTGCTTCCAGGTTCCAGCCCAGTGTGTATTCCATTCCGTACCAGCATTTCCAGTACTCCTATGCCTCCTGCTATCATCTCAAGTTGTGACTGTTTCTGCATCCGTTGCCTTTGCTGGCCACCACGGGTCCATACCAACCCCCGCGGTGGTCCATGGGTCCACAGACTCTGCCCTCAGAGACTCTTCCCACACCCCTGTGCGTTACATCAGTGATTCTAGAGATGATACAATGTGACAGATTTCATTGTTTCCCTTCCAGTGCTTATCAGTGATTCTAGAGAGATACAATGTAGAGATATTTCACTGTTTCCCTTCCAGTGCTCTATCAGTGCTTCTAGAGATGATCCAAACCTTCTGGCGGCAATGGAGAAATGGTTAAATGCATTGTCCAAGCAGGATCCTCACTGGGGACGCTGTTATGTAAATATGAATTATTTAGAAGGTTAGATATTTTATTTAAAGTGTTTTTTTTTAATACATACTAAGCATAGCCTAATCCTGAGAGGAAACAACAGTTTCTATCCAAAGCAATTGCAGAAGTGAGGAGGCGTTTTCTCCGGATATTAAGGACAGAGATATATTACAGTAATACACTGGGTGCCGAATCTATAGAAATCTAATGGATCTAATTGAATGATCCAGATTGGTTATGTGTTGTGCGCCGTAATGGTTCTTATTAGAGTGTAAGCTCCTGCGTCTAACTGTGATTTAGTTCAATTAACTTGTCACCAGTGATCGGATGATGAGGTCACACAGTCAATCACAGCAGGTCAGTTTGTGGTTGGGTGATGAGTCTAGGCGAGAGTGAGGTCAGACAGCTTATTGATTGGAGGATGATGTATTGTGAGCTCAAGAAGTCATGGATGATGATTATCATGAATAATTTCAGTAGTTCACATGCAAACTGCAGACAAATTTAGCTCTGAGCACCGAAGATCTGTGTAATTATACCTCTGGGTGTGTTCTTAGTAGAAGCAGGACTGTGAAAAATGTATATTCCAGGATTGTAGCAGTCCCTCCACACTGTTGTTCTCTTTCGCTCTCGGGATTGAGCAGCTCCTGCTGGACAGGCTTCTGATTTGATACTACTTCCATCACTCAATGGGGGTATTTACTAAGGGCCCGATTCGCATTTTCATTTTCCCCGACGTGTTACCCGAATATTTCCAATTTGCGCTGATTTCCCTGTATTGCCCCGGGAATTTGGCGCACGCGATCGGATTGTGGGATCGGAGCTGGCATCGCAGGAGGCCGGAAATAGGGGCCGTGGCCGAACGAAAACCCAACGGATTCGGAAAAACTGCCGCATTAAAAAAAAAAGTGACGCGGGACTCGCGCTTACCTTCACCAGGAATAGGCCGGTGAACTTCAGGGCATTCCAGCGGGCCTCGGCGGAGTTTCAGCGCAGAAGCGGCCACTGGTGGGACGTCGGAGGAACTACCTTAGTGAACCCGCTGGACCCACATCCACCGCAGAACGCGCCGCTGGATCGCGAATGAACCGGGTAAGTAATCTGCCCCAATGTGTTGCACTGCAGAGAGAGCTAAGAGCACAGCAGTGTGGGGGACAATTCAAAAAACTACAATCCTGGATATAAATTCATATTTCACAGTCCTTGCTGCTACTCCAAATACACAAAGGTAAATTACACCTCTCTCCAGGGACAATAGCTGCAGTTTTTTATGGTTAATACTAATAAGAATTTATTTCAGACTTTTCTCCCGTGGATAACTTTCATATATTGAGATGTCAATGGTACTGAGACTCATGAATGTCAGAGCTCGTGTCGTCTGTACATGAAGTTCTTGGATTTGGATCCTGCATATGGGACTCTTCTCTGGACAGTGCTCGGGTCACTGGCCGTGTGGAACTCGGTAAGGGTTGGTGGTCGGCAATCTGACTGGTGCTATAGGCTCGGCGCTGAAAGCCGGATCAGCTGTAGAACGCAATAGGATTATGGATCGTGATCACATGACTATGTTACAGGTACCTCTCAGTCGCCATAGACTAAGATACAGCATCTCGTGTGTGACATGATCATAGGTCACTTACCAGGGTTATGTCTCGGCCAGGTCCTCTTTGCTATCCGGAATTTCACTGCTGTGCTCTAAGGGAGACCCGTCTCTTGTTGACCCTTTGATCCTCCACTTCCAGAGGAACTTGGGACTGGAAAAATGACTGAACTTCCTGACTCCTGAGACCGCATCCATACTGTTATATCTTCGTCTCTTGTCCTGAGGACAGAAGATACAGAAAAATTTGATGTAGTTTGATCCTTCTCTGCCCATGTTCATCCCCTATTTCACTGCTCATAGAAGACTTCAATAATACATAGTCTCTCAGAGAGAAAAGCAGCAGCAGGGCTGGGTGAATGCATTGTACACTGCTGTGCTTTAGCTCTCTGCAAATGCTCCCCGGCTCTCTTTTTTCTGAGTGACTGCTTACATGCAGTCCCCTACTTAAGGACACCCAACTTACAGACAACCCATAGTTACAGACAGACCCCTCTGAATTTGGTGAACTCTCTGGATGCTTTACTATAGTCCCAGGCTGAATGATCGAGCTGTAAGGTGTCTGTAATGAAGCTTTATTGATAATCCTTGGTCCCATTACAGCAAAAAATTTTAACCCAATTGTCACTGGGCCAAAATTCTTTTTGTCTGGTTCTACAATTATAAAATATACAGTTTCGACTACATACAAATTCAACTTAAGAACAAACCTCCAGACCCTATCTTGTATGTAACCCGGGGACTGCCTGTACTATTAAGCCAAATGGCCGCTACAGCGTTTACTCTAGAGCCTCAACCAGAGGGACAGATTTACTTAACCGGTCCTGTCGCAATCCCGCGGCCCGTTGTCCAACGCTAATTGGGTCTGCCGGGATTCACTAAGATTGCGTGCCGATATCCAGGGGTGTCGCTGCTGCGCCGAAGCTCACCGGAGTTTACCTCTTTGTCCCGGTGTGTAAGTGCGTGATCTTGCGACACAAATTCTTTTTTAAATTCCAGTGTTTTTATAGAAGTCGGGTTATCCAACGGCCACGCCCCCCGATTCTCTGGTGCAAGCGGCGCCGATGCACACATCCGAGTCGCGTGGGCCAAATTCTGCAAATCTGAAATATTCTGGAAACCCGACGAAAGTGCATCGTTTGGACCCTTAGTAAATGAGCCCAGGGGCTAAGAGCAAGGAGTGTGAGGATGTGTCCGCAGTGAGTTCCTTGAAGCTACAATCCTGGAATATAAATACAACACTGATTATATACAATGTACTCCGGGCCAATGCCTAATCCTGCCAAAACTGCTGACAGATTCCCTTTCAGATCTCTTTTAGATTGTTTATTTTGAGGGGGGATTAATTGATTCTTCCTTAAAACGTGTAAAAAAACCCATTTGATTTGTAGAATAATTGCTTATTTTTCTCAGGTCACCGTAAGAGAGGCGCAGGTTTTGAAGGCGGTACCGTTATGTTGATCAGAAAGGTTCGGATTTTGCCTCATTGCAACTTATCCCGTTACCATGGTAAAAGTCGGAACGCGAAAAGCGACTACTGAGAACTCAATATCCGAAGTCTGACTGCGAGCGGAGACGGCTTATGGAAATTATCCAAGTCATTGCCCAGCGTGGACTCGGGGAAGGAAGAGGCGGGGGAAATAGAATCTTGATCACGGATCTTCCCACTGTAAACTGTTCTAGTCTGAGTTAGTCGTCACTATTTTAACGTTACATTGTAGCTGCTACGCGCACCTTTAAGGATGTGTTCCTACAGGAATTCGATGTGGATTTTCAAAATGTTCCACTGGGATTTCCTTTGTATGGTTTAAAGAAAGAGAAAGCAAAACGATAGAGGACGGCGCCTCGCGTAAACGTAATAACGTAAGGATAAGTGGGTACCGAAGTGGTGAGTAATGAAGGTGCTCATGGTGGCACTTGTGTTATAAGAGGTATAAATAATAATCCAATCCGGGCTTACTGCAGCAGCTCCCTAGCTCTCCAAATAACCGGTACCAAGGCACCGTAAGCAAAGTATACGTCGAAAAAGAGAGGGCTAGACGGGTGCGCTGTAACCAAGTATGGAGTCCTCATCAGTAACCAATTCACAAATTTTATTGGCGACAAGTAAAATCCGATGGTAACGCGCTTCGGGAAAACCCTTCATCAGATCAAAAATGGAAGCGCTAACGGCAACTCGAGTCAGCGGCTGGTAACAACTCGAACCAGCTGCTGACGGAGTTGCTGTTCAGCGCTTCCATTTTGGTTGAGAAGGTATTTTCCCGAAACGCGTTACCATGTGATTTACTTATCACCATTGGATTTTACTTGTCACCAATAATTTGTTGAATTTGGTTACTGATGAGGACTCCATACTTGTTACGGCGCACCGTTTAGCTCTTCTTTTTTCGATCTGTATACTTTGCTAGTTTGACTGGAATGTCCGTTGTATTCTGCAGAAAGATTAAGGAATGTCCTTTCGGCCTCCATGGATCTCAGTGGAGGGGATTGGAAGGGATTTTCCCAATGCTAAATTTTGAAATTCAAGTTTCTGCAAACAACCCTGCCCTGGTTTGTTGGCTCAATTGGAAGACATGGAGCTGGCGGCTAATCTCATGGAGCCATCCACTTGAAGACAGGGGTCCTTCGATCTAGGGCTCATGACTATATGACCTCCTTCTCCTTAGGATCTGTCATTCTCTTAAATGGTTGATTCCCATAGTTGTCTGAGATGTCTACGAGAAGCTGGAACAGTGATGCACATGTTCTAGAATCTTCGGGTGACATCCTGCACTTCATGAAGTTTCCCCCTGGATCCTATTACTTACCTGTTGCTAGCCCCAAATGCTTTCATATTCCTATGCATTGGAAGGGTTGCCAAGTGCCCCACAGGATAGCATGGGTCACACGCCCCTACTCATGTACCACTGGTTCAAAAATATCAAATAAAGAGGTTGTCACAATCCCACTTATCCCTATCCCGGAAACAACCCCCACATACAAACCATAGGGATAGCACCTAATATCACAGTAATGGAGGCTGTGTGTCCCGTGTTTGAATAAGGCAGTGGTTTTTCATGTTATACACAAATGACCCATCCAATCTCTATGCTGAGGAATCCTCCTTATATAACCTAGTCCTAGAATGGACTAATTCTGTGGGCCCACCCCTCATAAGCTCCCCTACTAGCTGACAATTAGATTGTTACTGCTTATCTATGTGGTCCAATAAACGGTTAGAGTGGCACCCAACAGAGGATCCTCATGGTGCCTGGCGGACCAATCAACTCAGGGGTAGCAGCCATAATGGAGCTACTGTGTCAGCGGGGGGGGGGGGTCCTGGCATCTGGGGCATGGATGTATATACTGTATGCGTGTATATGCTGTATATAGTATTGCTGGCATTTGCTGTATGTGCAATAGTGATGTGTAATGCAGCATGGGTGTATATGGCCTTATCTTTTGTATGGTTTTATCCTGTTTGATGTTGTTGTAATGGTTGTATAGCTGTATGGTATTGTATAGTGGTGTGTGATACTATGTATTGTATCCTGTATGTGTGTATCAGGTGTATATATGCTGTATGTATATACGGCAGTACAGATAGGTTCTGTAGGTTTGTTGTTACGTTGATTGTCTGTAAGTAGGAACTGTATATTTTATAAATGTATCCCACCCAAAATGTTTTTGGTCTCTGGCAATTGGATTTGAAAAATGTTGGGTTGTCATTAGAACCAGGTTAATAATAATCTTCATTACCGACCCCTTTGATAACTGTAAGCTGATTATTGTAGCCTGGCTAAGTACATAAATTACCAACATCCAGAGGTCCGTTTGTAACGGGTGTCTGTAAGTCGGGTGTTTTTAAGTAGGGACTGCCTGTAGCATATAATGTTATATATGAGTGATAAATGTGTGAGTATATAAATATGTAGACTTTTGAGAGGTAAGGGGGCCCCATTCAGAAGTCTGCTATGGGCACTGCCTTCCTCGTTACACCACGACTGGGTGGGACGTATCCCTTGCCCGTGTCTATTCCAGGCCGTGTGCACAATGTTGGCTTCCTGCACCATGGTTCAGTATGGTTTTACATTGTGGAGGTCCTGTGCTTCCTCCAGCCATGGTTACAGTACAGTTTTTACATTGTGGAGGTCCTGTGCTTCCTCCAGCCATGGTTACAGTATGGATTCTACATTGTGGAGGTCCTGTGCTTCCTCCAGCCATGGTTACAGTATGGTTTCTACATTGTTAAGGTCCTGTGCTTCCCTCCAGCCATGGTTACAGCATGGATTCTACATTGTGGAGGTCCTGTGCTTCCTCCAGCCATGGTTACAGTACAGTTTTTACATTGTGGAGGTCCTGTGCTTCCTCCAGCCATGGTTACAGTATGGTTTCTACATTGTTAAGGTCCTGTGCTTCCTCCAGCCATGGTTACAGTATGGTTACTACATTGTGCAGGTCCTGTGCTTCCTCAAGCCATGGTTACAGTATGGATTCTACATTGTGGAGGTCCTGTGCTTCCTGCAGCCATGGTTACAGTATGGTTTCTACATTGTGGAGGTCCTGTGCTTCCTGCAGCATGGTACAGTATGGATTCTACAATTGTGGAGGTCCTTGTGCTTCCTACGCCATGGTTACAGTCTGGTTTTCTACATTGTGGAGGTCCTGTGTGATCCTGAGCCATGGGTATCGGTATGGTTTTCTACATTGTGGAGGTCCTGTGCTTCCTGCAGCCATGGTTAGGTATGGTATCTGCATTGTGGAGGTCCTGTGCTTCCTGCACCATGTTACAGTAGGTTTCTATATTGTGGAGGTCTGTGCTTTCCTGCAGCCATGGTTACGGATCTGTTTTCTACATTGTGGAGGTCCTGTGCTTCCTCCAGCCATGGTTACAGTTAGGATTTCTACAATTGCGAGGTCCTGTGCTTCCTTAGCCATGTTCAGTCGTTTCTACATTGTGGAGGTCCTGTGCTTCCTCTAGCCATGGTACAGTATGGTATCTGCATTGTGGAGGTCCTGTGCTTCCTAAGCCATGGTTAACAGTAACGGTTTTACATTGTGGAGGTCCTGTGCTTTCTCTAGCCATGGTTACAGTATGGTTACTACATTGTGGAGGTCCTGTGCTTTCTTCCAGCCATGGGTACAGTATGGTTTTCTACATTATGGAGGTCTGTGCTTCCTCCAGCCATGGTTACAGTATGGTTTCTACATTGTGGAGGTCCTGTGCTTCCTCCAGCCATGGTTACAGTACGGTTTCTACATTGTGCAGGTCCTGTGCTTCCTCCAGCCATGGTTACAGTATGGTTTCTACATTACAATGTTACAGTCTTCTTATTCCCGTCCAGTGAGTCTAGAGATGATCAATGTTGCAGATTCTTCAACCATTTCCCTTCCAGTGTTCAATCATTATTCTAGCGATGATACATGTAGCAATATTTCATCTTTACCTTCCAGTGCTCTATCATGATTCTAGGATGATACAATGTTACTGATTCTTCAACCATTTTTCCTTCCAGTCCATACAGTGCTTCTGAGATGTACCAATGTAGCAGATATTATTGTTTCCCTTTCCGGCTCTATCAGTGATTAGAGATACTACATGTTACTGATTCTTCACCATTTTCATTCCAGTGTTCTATCAGTGCTTCTAGAGATGACAATGTTGTACATATTTCCCTTCCAGTTTTTACCAGTGTTCTAGAGATGATACAATGTAGCAGATATTTCACCAATTTCCCTTCCAGGTTCTACTACCAGTGTTCTAAGATCATACAAGTAGCAGATATTTCACTGTTCTCTTCATGCTCTATCAGTGGTAACGGGTGCTCCGCGATCCATGTCTCGGATCGGGGTACACCCGTGCTCCCTGCCTGCTGGTCCCTGTCCCCTGCCCACTTACCTCTCCAGGCTCCTGTCTGTGCTCTGGGTCCCGCCGTGGACCAAGGCACGCTCTGCTCAGGTCGCGCGCTCCCGCTCCTAGTGTGTGCACGCTCATTCCCTGAACTTAAAGGGCCAGGTCCTTTCCATTGGCGCTGGTCACTCTCCGGGTTTCCTATAAACCCGGCGGTTCCCTCATACTGGCCGGATCTTCAAGTCTTCCACTGAAGTGAAAGCTCCTGTTTGTATCCCAGTCCTGTTCCTGTGTGTTGCCCAAGGTCCTGTTTCCTGAGCGTTTCCAGACTCCCGAGTCCTTGTGCGTTCCAGATGCATCCCTGTGGTCCGTACTGTGTCGTGGGGTGGTCCGATCTGGGTCTGTGTCGGTGGTCCGTTCCTGGTGTGGCCGGTGGTCCGTATCTGTGGTCTGTGTCGGTGGTCCGTATCCTGTGGTCCGTGTTCCAGTGGTCTGTATCCTGTGGGCATATCACTGTGGTCCATAGCCTGTGGTGAGTCGGTGCTCGTCTCCTGTGGTCCGTTCCCGTACGACTGTGCTCCTGGTGGCCGTCCAGGGTTCCCGCCAGTGGTGACCTCCTGCCTTCCGTGCTTCTGCCGTGCTTCCAGGTTCCAGCCCAGTGTGTATTCATTCCGTACCAGCATTTCCAGTACTCCTATGCCTCCTGCTATCATCTCAAGTTGTGACTGTTTCTGCATCCGTTGCCTTTGCTGGCCACCACGGGTCCATACCAACCCCCGCGGTGGTCCATGGGTCCACAGACTCTGCCCTCAGAGACTCTTCCCACACCCCTGTGCGTTACATCAGTGATTCTAGAGATGATACAATGTGACAGATTTCATTGTTTCCCTTCCAGTGCTTATCAGTGATTCTAGAGAGATACAATGTAGAGATATTTCACTGTTTCCCTTCCAGTGCTCTATCAGTGCTTCTAGAGATGATCCAAACCTTCTGGCGGCAATGGAGAAATGGTTAAATGCATTGTCCAAGCAGGATCCTCACTGGGGACGCTGTTATGTAAATATGAATTATTTAGAAGGTTAGATATTTTATTTAAAGTGTTTTTTTTTAATACATACTAAGCATAGCCTAATCCTGAGAGGAAACAACAGTTTCTATCCAAAGCAATTGCAGAAGTGAGGAGGCGTTTTCTCCGGATATTAAGGACAGAGATATATTACAGTAATACACTGGGTGCCGAATCTATAGAAATCTAATGGATCTAATTGAATGATCCAGATTGGTTATGTGTTGTGCGCCGTAATGGTTCTTATTAGAGTGTAAGCTCCTGCGTCTAACTGTGATTTAGTTCAATTAACTTGTCACCAGTGATCGGATGATGAGGTCACACAGTCAATCACAGCAGGTCAGTTTGTGGTTGGGTGATGAGTCTAGGCGAGAGTGAGGTCAGACAGCTTATTGATTGGAGGATGATGTATGTGAGCTCAAGAAGTCATGGATGATGATTAATCATGAATAATTTCAGTAGTTTCACATGCAAACTGCAGACAAATTTAGCTCTGAGCACCGAAGATCTGTGTAATTATACCTCTGGGTGTGTTCTTAGTAGAAGCAGGACTGTGAAAAATGTATATTCCAGGATTGTAGCAGTCCCTCCCACTGTTGTTCTCTTTCAGCTCTCGGGATTGAGCAGCTCCTGCTGGACAGGCTTCTGATTTGATACTACTTCCATCACTCAATGGGGGTATTTACTAAGGGCCCGATTCGCATTTTCATTTTCCCCGACGTGTTACCCGAATATTTCCAATTTGCGCTGATTTTCCCTGTATTGCCCCGGGAATTTGGCGCACGCGATCGGATTGTGGGATCGGAGCTGGCATCGCAGGAGGCCGGAAATAGGGGCCGTGGCCGAACGAAAACCCAACGGATTCGGAAAAACTGCCGCATTAAAAAAAAAAGTGACGCGGGACTCGCGCTTACCTTCACCAGGAATAGGCCGGTGAACTTCAGGGCATTCCAGCGGGCCTCGGCGGAGTTTCAGCGCAGAAGCGGCCACTGGTGGGAGTCGGAGGAACTCCTTAGTGAACCCGCTGGACCCACATCCACCGCAGAACGCGCCGCTGGATCGCGAATGAACCGGGTAAGTAATCTGCCCCAATGTGTTGCACTGCAGAGAGAGCTAAGAGCACAGCAGTGTGGGGGACAATTCAAAAAACTACAATCCTGGATATAAATTCATATTTCACAGTCCTTGCTGCTACTCCAAATACACAAAGGTAAATTACACCTCTCTCCAGGGACAATAGCTGCAGTTTTTTATGGTTAATACTAATAAGAATTTATTTCAGATTTTCTCCCGTGGATAACTTTCATATATTGAGATGTCAATGGTACTGAGACTCATGAATGTCAGAGCTCGTGTCGTCTGTACATGAAGTTCTTGGATTTGGATCCTGCATATGGGACTCTTCTCTGGACAGTGCTCGGGTCATGGCCGTGTGGAACTCGGTAAGGGTTGGTGGTCGGCAATCTGACTGGTGCTATAGGCTCGGCGCTGAAAGCCGGATCAGCTGTAGAACGCAATAGGATTATGGATCGTGATCACATGACTATGTTACAGGTACCTCTCAGTCGCCATAGACTAAGATACAGCATCTCGTGTGTGACATGATCATAGGTCACTTACCAGGGTTATGTCTCGGCCAGGTCCTCTTTGCTATCCGGAATTTCACTGCTGTGCTCTAAGGGAGACCCGTCTCTTGTTGACCCTTTGATCCTCCACTTCCAGAGGAACTTGGGACTGGAAAAATGACTGAACTTCCTGACTCCTGAGACCGCATCCATACTGTTATATCTTCGTCTCTTGTCCTGAGGACAGAAGATACAGAAAAATTTGATGTAGTTTGATCCTTCTCTGCCCATGTTCATCCCCTATTTCACTGCTCATAGAAGACTTCAATAATACATAGTCTCTCAAGAGAAAAGCAGCAGCAGGCTGGGTGAATGCATTGTACACTGCTGTGCTTTAGCTCTCTGCAAATGCTCCCCGGCTCTCTTTTTTCTGAGTGACTGCTTACAGCAGTCCCCTACTTAAGGACACCCAACTTACAGACAACCCATAGTTACAGACAGACCCCTCTGAATTTGGTGAACTCTCTGGATGCTTTACTATAGTCCCAGGCTGAATGATCGAGCTGTAAGGTGTCTGTAATGAAGCTTTATTGATAATCCTTGGTCCCATTACAGCAAAAAATTTTAACCCAATTGTCACTGGGCCAAAATTCTTTTTGTCTGGTTCTACAATTATAAAATATACAGTTTCGACTACATACAAATTCAACTTAAGAACAAACCTCCAGACCCTATCTTGTATGTAACCCGGGGACTGCCTGTACTATTAAGCCAAATGGCCGCTACAGCGTTTACTCTAGAGCCTCAACCAGAGGGACAGATTTACTTAACCGGTCCTGTCGCAATCCCGCGGCCCGTTGTCCAACGCTAATTGGGTCTGCCGGGATTCACTAAGATTGCGTGCCGATATCCAGGGGTGTCGCTGCTGCGCCGAAGCTCACCGGAGTTTACCTCTTTGTCCCGGTGTGTAAGTGCGTGATCTTGCGACACAAATTCTTTTTTAAATTCCAGTGTTTTTATAGAAGTCGGGTTATCCAACGGCCACGCCCCCCGATTCTCTGGTGCAAGCGGCGCCGATGCACACATCCGAGTCGCGTGGGCCAAATTCTGCAAATCTGAAATATTCTGGAAACCCGACGAAAGTGCATCGTTTGGACCCTTAGTAAATGAGCCCAGGGGCTAAGAGCAAGGAGTGTGAGGATGTGTCCGCAGTGAGTTCCTTGAAGCTACAATCCTGGAATATAAATACAACACTGATTATATACAATGTACTCCGGGCCAATGCCTAATCCTGCCAAAACTGCTGACAGATTCCCTTTCAGATCTCTTTTAGATTGTTTATTTTGAGGGGGGATTTAATTGATTCTTCCTTAAAACGTGTAAAAAAACCCATTTGATTTGTAGAATAATTGCTTATTTTTCTCAGGTCACCGTAAGAGAGGCGCAGGTTTTGAAGGCGGTACCGTTATGTTGATCAGAAAGGTTCGGATTTTGCCTCATTGCAACTTATCCCGTTACCATGGTAAAAGTCGGAACGCGAAAAGCGACTACTGAGAACTCAATATCCGAAGTCTGACTGCGAGCGGAGACGGCTTATGGAAATTATCCAAGTCATTGCCCAGCGTGGACTCGGGGAAGGAAGAGGCGGGGGAAATAGAATCTTGATCACGGATCTTCCCACTGTAAACTGTTCTAGTCTGAGTTATGTCGTCACTATTTTAACGTTACATTGTAGCTGCTACGCGCACCTTTAAGGATGTGTTCCTACAGGAATTCGATGTGGATTTTCAAAATGTTCCACTGGGATTTCCTTTGTATGGTTTAAAGAAAGAGAAAGCAAAACGATAGAGGACGGCGCCTCGCGTAAACGTAATAACGTAAGGATAAGTGGGTACCGAAGTGGTGAGTAATGAAGGTGCTCATGGTGGCACTTGTGTTATAAGAGGTATAAATAATAATCCAATCCGGGCTTACTGCAGCAGCTCCCTAGCTCTCCAAATAACCGGTACCAAGGCACCGTAAGCAAAGTATACGTCGAAAAAGAGAGGGCTAGACGGGTGCGCTGTAACCAAGTATGGAGTCCTCATCAGTAACCAATTCACAAATTTTATTGGCGACAAGTAAAATCCGATGGTAACGCGCTTCGGGAAAACCCTTCATCAGATCAAAAATGGAAGCGCTAACGGCAACTCGAGTCAGCGGCTGGTAACAACTCGAACCAGCTGCTGACGGAGTTGCTGTTCAGCGCTTCCATTTTGGTTGAGAAGGTATTTTCCCGAAACGCGTTACCATGTGATTTTACTTATCACCATTGGATTTTACTTGTCACCAATAATTTGTTGAATTTGGTTACTGATGAGGACTCCATACTTGTTACGGCGCACCGTTTAGCTCTTCTTTTTTCGATCTGTATACTTTGCTAGTTTGACTGGAATGTCCGTTGTATTCTGCAGAAAGATTAAGGAATGTCCTTTCGGCCTCCATGGATCTCAGTGGAGGGGATTGGAAGGGATTTTCCCAATGCTAAATTTTGAAATTCAAGTTTCTGCAAACAACCCTGCCCTGGTTTGTTGGTCAATTGGAAGACATGGAGCTGGCGGCTAATCTCATGGAGCCATCCACTTGAAGACAGGGGTCCTTCGATCTAGGGCTCATGACTATATGACCTCCTTCTCCTTAGGATCTGTCATTCTCTTAAATGGTTGATTCCCATAGTTGTCTGAGATGTCTACGAGAAGCTGGAACAGTGATGCACATGTTCTAGAATCTTCGGGTGACATCCTGCACTTCATGAAGTTTCCCCCTGGATCCTATTACTTACCTGTTGCTAGCCCCAAATGCTTTCATATTCCTATGCATTGGAAGGGTTGCCAAGTGCCCCACAGGATAGCATGGGTCACACGCCCCTACTCATGTACCACTGGTTCAAAAATATCAAATAAAGAGGTTGTCACAATCCCACTTATCCCTATCCCGGAAACAACCCCCACATACAAACCATAGGGATAGCACCTAATATCACAGTAATGGAGGCTGTGTGTCCCGTGTTTGAATAAGGCAGTGGTTTTTCATGTTATACACAAATGACCCATCCAATCTCTATGCTGAGGAATCCTCCTTATATAACCTAGTCCTAGAATGGACTAATTCTGTGGGCCCACCCCTCATAAGCTCCCCTACTAGCTGACAATTAGATTGTTACTGCTTATCTATGTGGTCCAATAAACGGTTAGAGTGGCACCCAACAGAGGATCCTCATGGTGCCTGGCGGACCAATCAACTCAGGGGTAGCAGCCATAATGGAGCTACTGTGTCAGCGGGGGGGGGGGGTCCTGGCATCTGGGGCATGGATGTATATACTGTATGCGTGTATATGCTGTATATAGTATTGCTGGCATTTGCTGTATGTGCAATAGTGATGTGTAATGCAGCATGGGTGTATATGGCCTTATCTTTTGTATGGTTTTATCCTGTTTGATGTTGTTGTAATGGTATGTATAGCTGTATGGTATGTATAGTGGTGTGTGATACTATGTATTGTATCCTGTATGTGTGTATCAGGTGTATATATGCTGTATGTATATACGGCAGTACAGATAGGTTCTGTAGGTTTGTTGTTACGTTGATTGTCTGTAAGTAGGAACTGTATATTTTATAAATGTATCCCACCCAAAATGTTTTTGGTCTCTGTGCAATTGGATTTGAAAAATGTTGGGTTGTCATTAGAACCAGGATTAATAATAATCTTCATTACCGACCCCTTTGATAACTGTAAGCTGATTATTGTAGCCTGGCTAAGTACATAAATTACCAACATCCAGAGTCCGTTTGTAACTGGGTGTCTGTAAGTCGGGTGTTTTTAAGTAGGACTGCCTGTAGCATATAATGTATATATGAGTGAAATGTGTGAGTATATAAATATGTAGACTTTTAGAGGTAAGGGGGCCCCATTCAAAGTCTGCTATGGGCACTGCCTTCCTCGTTACACCACGTGACTGGGTGGGACGTATCCTTGCCCGGTCTATTCCCAGGCCGTGTCACAATGTGGCTTCCTGCACATGGTTCAGTATGGTTTTACATTGGAGGTCCTGTGCTTCCTCCAGCCATGGTTACAGTACAGTTTTTACATGTGGAGGTCTGTGTTCCTCCAGCCTGTACAGTATGGATTCTACATTGTGGAGGCCTGTGCTTCCTCCAGCCATGGTACAGTATGGTTTCTACATTGTAAGGTCCTGTGCTTCCTCCAGCCATGGTTACAAGCATGATTCTACATTGTGGAGGTCCTGTGCTTCCTCCAGCCATGGTTACGTCAGTTTTTTACATTGTGGAGGTCCTGTGCTTCCTCCAGCCATGGTTACCGTATGGTTTTACTTAGTTGTTAAGGTCCTGTCTTCCTCCAGCCATGGTTACAGCTATGGTACTACATTGTGCAGGTCCTGTGCTTCCTAAGCCATGGTTTACAGTATGGATTCTACATTGTGGAGGTCCTGTGCTTCCTGCAGCCATGGTTACAGTATGGTTTTAATTGTGGAGGTCCTGTGCTTCCTGCAGCATGGTTACAGTATGGATTCTACAATTGTGGAGGTCCTGTGCTTCCTACGCCATGGTTACAGTCTGGTTTTCTACATTGTGGAGGTCTGTGTGCTGAGCCATGGGTACGGTATGGTTTCACATTGTGGAGTCCTGTGCTTCCTGCAGCCATGGTTAGGTATGGTATCGCATTGTGGAGGTCCTGTGCTTCCTGCATCCATGGTTACAGTAGGGTTTCTATATTGTGGAGGTCTGTGCTTCCTGCAGCCATGGTTACGGATTGTTTTCTACATTGTGGAGGTTCCTGTGCTTCCTCCAGCCATGGTTACAGTAGGTTTCTACAATTGCGAGGTCCTGTGCTTCCTTAGCCATGTTACAGTCGTTTCTACATTGTGGAGGGTCCTGTGCTTCCTCTAGCCATGGTACAGTATGGTATCTGCATGTGGAGGTCCTGTGCTTCCTAAGCCATGGTTACAGTACGGTTTCTACATTGTGGAGGTCCTGTGCTTTCTCTAGCCATGGTTACAGTAGTGGTTACTAAATTTGTGGAGGTCCTGTGTCTTCTTCCGCCATGGTACAGTATGGTTTTTACTATGGAGGTCTGTGTTCCTCAGCCATGGTACGTATGGTTTCTACATTATGGAGGTCCTGTGCTTCCTCCAGCCATGGTTACAGTATGGTTACTACATTATGGAGGTCCTGTGCTTCCTCCACCTGGTACGAGTATTTCTACATTGTGGAGGTCCTGGTCCTACAGACAGTGGTTACATACGGTGTTCTACATTGTGCAGGTCCGTGCTTCCTCCAGCCATGGTTACAGTATGGGTTTCTCATTATGGAGGTCCGTGTGCTTCCCCAGCCATGGTTACAGTATGAGTTTCACATTGTGGAGGTCCTGTGCTTCTCCCGCCATGGTTACAGTAGGATTTCTACATTGTAAGGTCCTGTGCTCCTCAGCCATGTTACAGTAGGTTTCACTCTATGTGAAGGTTTGTGCTTCCTCCGCCAGGTTACAGTATGGTTTTACAGGGGGGTCCTTGCTTCCTGCAGCCATGGTTACAGTATGGTTTCTACATTGTGGAGGTCCTTTGCTTCTTCCAGCCATGGTTACAGTATGGTTTCTACATTATGGAGGTCTTGTGCTTCCTCCACATTATGATCTGTGGCTCCCCTACAGTCAGACTGATGCTCTGTGATGTGACTGGAGCATACATTATGATGTGTGCCCCACATACAGCAGGACTGCAGCTCTGGATGTGACTGAGATACATTATAATGTGTCCCACATACAGTCAGGACTGCAGCTCTGGATGTGACTGGAGCATACATTATAATGTGTGCCCCACATACAGTCAGGGCTGCAGCTCTGGATGTGACTGGAGTGTCTATATTATAATGTGTGCTCCACATACAGTCAGGACTGCAGCTCTGGATGTGACTGGAGTGTCTATATTATAATGTGTGCTCCACATACAGTCAGGACTGCAGCTCTGGATGTGACTGGAGCATACATTATAATGTGTGCTCACATACAGTCAGGCTGCAGCTCTGGATGTGACTGGACATGATATACTATTATAATGTGTGCCCCACATACAGTCAGGGCTGCAGCTCTGGATGTGACTGGAGTGTCTATACTATAATGTGTGCCCCATATACAGTCAGGGCTGCAGCTCTGGATGTGACTGGAGTGTCTATACTATAATGTGTGCCCCATATACAGTCAGGAATGCAGATCTGGATGTGACTGGAGTATATATATATATTACGATGTGTGCCCCAAATACAGTCAGGGCTGCAGCTCTGGATGTGTCTGGAGTATCTATACTATAATGTGTGCCATATATACAGTCAGGGCTGCAGATCTGGATGTGACTGGAGCATACATTATAATGTGTGCTCCACATACAGTCAGGGCTGCAGATCTGGATGTGACTGGAGTATACATTATGATCTGTGCTCCACATACAGTCAGGACTGCAGCTCTGGATGTGACTGGAGCATACATTGCTTTAAGCCATTGCACTGTATATGGGGCACACATATTGTAGCTAATAGCATCCGTCACATCATGAGCCCAGCCCCAATGTCATATGGGAAACATCATGTCCTAGCCAGCTCCAGTCATCCAGTATGCAGCCTCCTGATGTTTGTGGGGCAAATTATACATATATACTCAGTCACATCCAGAGTGCTGCAGCCCTTGACTGTATGTGGGCACACTTATAGTATAGAACTCCAAGTCACATTCCATGATAGTCACATCCAGATATAGATCCAGATGCCCCGGTCTGACTGTATGTGGGCGAACCACTATAGTATAATTACTAGACTATCCAGTCAAATCCAGAGCTTGATAGCCTTGGACGTATATGGCAAGCACCATTATAATTATGATACTCCAGTCACATCCAGAGCTGCAGTCCTGACTGTATTGGGGCCACAGCATATATCGTATAGATTCTCCAGTCACACCAGATCTGCAGCCCGACTGTATGTGGAGCACACATTATAATGTATGCTCCAGTCACATCCAGATCTGCAGCCCTGACTGTATATATGGCACACATTATAGTATAGATACTCCAGACACATCCAGAGCTGCAGCCCTGACTGTATTTGGGGCACACATCGTAATATATATATATACTCCAGTCACATCCAGATCTGCATTCCTGACTGTATATGGGGCACACATTATAGTATAGACACTCCAGTCACATCCAGAGCTGCAGCCCTGACTGTATATGGGGCACACATTATAGTATAGACACTCCAGTCACATCCAGAGCTGCAGCCCTGACTGTATGTGGGGCACACATTATAATATAGATATTCCAGTCACATCCAGAGCTGCAGCCTTGACTGTATGTGGAGCACACATTATAATGTATGCTCCAGTCACATCCAGAGCTGCAGTCCTGACTGTATGTGGAGCACACATTATAATATAGACACTCCAGTCCATCCAGAGCGCGTCCGAGTGCAGTCTGGGTATGTGGCACACATTATAATATAGACACTCCAGTCACATCCAGAGCTGCAGCCCTGACTGTATGTGGGGCACACATTATAATGTATGCTCCAGTCACATCCAGAGCTGCAGTCTGACTGTATGTGGGACACATATAGTATA